>JAGFPH010001855.1:43602-55041 GCA_018207615.1 Philaenus spumarius
GGGAACCGGAGTTTTGCCTACGGGTGTCAGGTAGATGGGGGGGGATGCCGTCGGCAACCTCTTGGTGCGGAGATTTGCCTACGGTGGGGGCGGGAGAAAGAGAGTGTGAGGGAGGGAGAGAGACACCGTTTCTTGTAGTGATTATTAAAGAGCATCCACCTTTCTCGTAATTATAATACGACGGAATATTATAATTATACAAATATTATAATCATACTGTTATCGGCAAAATACTGTGACTAAACAGTTTAGGTAAGTCCTCTAGTTTTTTTTTAATTCTAATTATATAAAGTGATAATACGACGAAATATTATAATTATACAAATATTATAATCATACTGTTATCGGCAAAATACTGTGACTAAACAGTTTAGGTAAGTCCTCTAGTTTTTTTTTTATTCTAATTAGCCTATATAAAGTGATAATACGGTACCTGTAAAGTGATAATTTTTGTACCTGGCAGAATTCTTTCTTTTATAATCGCTAGAAGAGTCTCTTTGTCTCTCTTCTCTACAGGAATCTCTCTCTCTCCCCCTCCCCCTCTCGCGCCCACCCCCAACCGTAGGCAAAACTGGTGTCGTGCCATCTCGTCCAAGTGCTATCTCGTCCAAATTCCACGAACGTAGGGCGGGAGGTTAATTCTCTACCTGCCAACTAGTGCCATCTCGTCCAAAAACCTATGCTATTGTTTACTTGACAGGTTTACAAAAACCATTGGAACGTTTAATTCTTTTTATTAAGAGTCTTTTATACATTGCGTAAAACAGCAAGGTATTTGTTTACTTTAGAGTGTCAATCGAAACTACTATAAATACACAAACCTTAACTTTTTTCTTTATAAATATAGTATTTATACACTTCGTAGAAACGAACAGTTTAGCCAACTCAACTACAAAGTTGTACATACGTTTTTAAAGTACAAACAAACTGTTATCGGCCAGGTTAAGTAAAAAGTAAACATACTGTGACTAAATACTATAGGTTAGAACCTTTTAGTTTTTTTTTTTTAATTTAATTATATAAAGTGATAATAACGAAATATAATCATAGGTCTACTGTTATCGGCCAGATTAAGTAAAAAGCAAACATACTGTGACTACATACTATAGGTTCGAACCTTTTAGGTTTTTTTTTTAATTTTAATTATATAATGTGATTTACACACCGCCACACAATTTCTCCACACTTCTTTTCATTTTTCTTTGTATACCGAAAACCGTTATATAAAAGACTAGGTTGGCCTCTTATGGTGGTCGAAAACTCCATATTCCTATAGATGTTTACACCTACCGATCAAGTATACAAATGAGGTTTAAATTGGCAGTGTCCACATGTATACAAAGGGGTGGGAGAGCGGTGAGGGTGCTAGGCGAGGGCGCACAACCACAGGCTACCTGCGTTGCCTTCCTCAACCCTTGTCAAGTTTTCACTTGGACGAGATGGCACTAATTAATGTGTTCATTCAACTGTAAAACTGAGCTGGACGAGATGGCACTCTTTTCTAGGAAATAGGGTGTTGGACGAGACAGCACTTGGACGAGATGGCACTACATCGGCAAAACTCCGCAGTATGAGGAATTCGCGGATGGGGACCCTTTCTACCTGATACCCGTAGGCAAAACTCCTACACTCAAGTAAAAGTGACGTAAAAATACGATTTGTAATTTGTATCGAACTGATTAAGAGATGTTATACTAAAAATGGTAAAATAAACAAACTTACAACAATTTTGCTCCTGTTAATTTTCTACATGTCTTCCTGCACAAGAAAATAAAATTTAAGTCACGATTCGCCTATGCTTATACCAGAATTTTTTTTAGAAAGCTCACTTTTTTCGGGACATCGTCTTTTTTTAATTTCACTGTGAAGCTTTACCTGGTAAAATTAGGCCCTGAACTGTTTAAGAATTATGTATTGAGGAAATTAAAGCATCTATGTTATATATAACCATTTACAACTTAAATTACCCAGTTATCTGTGTCAATGCAGTGCATTAGACAAAGCATTACTTCAATAGCAGTTTTCCGTAAGTTTGAATTTCCTTGTTTTTTTTTTTTTTTTTTAGACAAAAACTTATATTTCTAAATAACCACTTGTACTGCAGGACTGGAATTTTCACCACGAATTCTGCTGGTGTTTTTCCTCGTGTTTAGGCAAATTTATGTTTGTAAGTAGCCTAGACGCAAACCGAAAATTAGTACAAAACATTTTAAAGTTGGCTCGTACAAACACCTACATTGTTCCATCAAATCTACCCGAATTACAAAAAGACGTCGTACTCTTTAAAATAACACAAAAATCCTTCAAATACTTTTTTAGGAATATCAATTTCAAAATACTTTTGCAAATTTAATTTGTTTAAGATAAAATTTAAAAAATTCAAGTTTTTTTATGTATTTTTAACACTATATTCATTACATACACAAATTTTTGCAAACCTATATAATGCATAGGGTATTTTTAAAAACTACTCTTTTCAGTGTAACATAGGCTACCTCTTGCTACATTGAGGAGATGCAATCAAAATAGAATTAAAATCACTCAGAATTAACGTTTATTAAAATCAGATCGACATTTTCAGATTCAAATTTTTACAAAAATAAATTAAAACTAGTGGACCGGGCAATGCTTCGCTATTGCTTGATTTACCTAACCTAAAATTATATTCAGTTTTTGATCCAAATCAGTTGTTGATCAAAATCAGCTGCTGATCAAAATCAACTGTTTTAAGCTTTTCATACGAACAGCTGTTTTTTGTGCCCCTGATAAAATCAAAAGAAATCTTTCTTCTTCCTTAAGATTGACCTTCCATAAGATCAACATGGCAACTTTGAGGGCCACTGGGGCGAAGCCCTTAACATACATTGAGCTCATTTTAAGGGAAGCACAACTTCAGAGTGAGCTCTGTAAAATGACACCAAAAACATCAAAATCGGTTAAAAACTCTAGGAGGAGTTCTACTCACAAAATAACACCTAGCAAATTAATTATGTAATATAGATAATATAGATAACATTATTAATATTTATTTTTAATATTTCCGACGTTTTGCAACTGTTTTTTAAATTTTTGTAAGTAACTTAGTTAGATAGCAGGCCTATTACTTTAATTTAAATTTAATAAGAAAATACTAGCTTATCCGTGCATTTATAGATTACATTTGCATATAGAATGTAAAAATCTAACAGCTGTTATGCTAGTTAAACAGATTGTTAATAGATGGCGCCTTACATTACGAATTGTATGGACTTTCATATACAAGTTTATTAAACAATTTGTTTTAACGAAAACATAAATTGTAAACTATTTTTTATATTTTAGCAGGGAACATTAAAATTATGTTTTAATTATTAATTTTTATGAAAAAATTAAGAGAGGTATGGCATTGCCACAAAAATAAATACACCATCGAGAAATAGTAAATAAGGACGTTTTTGTTTGTATTTGCCATAAAACGTTATTATTTTACAGATTTATTTAAATTTGTATTTTTTCTTTTCACTGTATATCGCTTTTGATCCAATGTAACTTGGTTTTATTTTAAAGAGTAATTTTTTAAACTGTGTATTTTTATAATTTTTATTAAAGTAGTCATTCATTATTAGCGAATTTCCATAGGAAAAATGAGCTATTGCAGCAGCCCTTATGGTAAGACACAAGGTCGGGAGTAGCAAATGAGCACCGATCATGGTCACCAGAACACGTTTTGGGGTGTCATTAAAAATCATATATATTTGTGTGTTCGCACTCTAGCGGTCCGCATTTTAAGGCCGATTTGGTTCAAATTTGGTACACGTGTTGGTTGTCTACGTCGCTCGGACGAGTTCGTTAGCCAAAAACCGGAAGCACGTTTTTTGACCGGAACTAACTATTTTTTTAGATTTTTCCTACGAGAATGATTTTTTTTAGAGTTTTTTCTACAAATATAAATGTACGATGTTATTCTGCACATTTTGTTTTTTTACGCGACCTTATGGCTCGCTTGGTTCACCCAAAATCGATCAAAACGTAAAATACCGAAAAAGTAAAATACCCGGTTCAAAGCCATGCGGTGGATTTTACCGTGGGGTTGGCGTGCGAAGCACGCAATGCATTGTGCATTGAACATACTCCCAATACGAGGGTTGGCGTGCGAAGCACGCAATGCTTTGTGTATCGAAGATACTACTAATGTGCGGAATGGCGTGCGAACCATTTTGCAGCTTTTCAGCACCGACGTGAATATACCTATTTCCCAAATTGTTGATCGAAACCCTAAAACATAGGCCTATAAACTTAATTTTTGAAATTCGCTCGACTCACGTCAGCGGTTCAGCTGCGTGGTCGAAATATTATCTATCTATATAAATAAAAATGTTAAAGTTCGTTTGTTCAAAATCTTTAATCTGCGAAAGTTCTTCGCCGATTGCTTTGCAATTTTTACACAAAGTTTCATTTGAATACAGCGTGTTTTTATATATTTTGTGAAAAACAACGCCATGTTAGACGTAAAAACAGCACAAACTATACTAAATATGCTACTGTAATGGGAACGCCATACTAAATATATAATAAATAAATATGTTTAATGTTGATACAGTAATCAGCTGTTTGCTCTAATATTTTCATTAACCGCTGATTTCAAACTTTGAATCAATTATTTGTATTTCTAACTTTTAGGTTAGGTTTTTATTGAAGTGTAGACTTGAGAATTGCTGGTACTTTTAACCTTTTTTTATAACTGTTGTTATAAAATATAAGAAGTAATTTGATTTGGGAGGTAGTTACCGCCCCAACTACTTCAGCCTATAACCCAAGCGAGAACTCGCTAACGGATGGTATACGAACATCTTTTAATTGTATCTAATATTTTAATATTGTATTTAAGCAGCCTCATTTTTTCTGACAAACGGCAAAATAATCTTGAGTTAATATGAAATACAAATCTCTGAAAATGTTCAATATAAAAATATGATTAGAGTTTTCTCTGTTTCTCCAGCATATTTTCAACGAATGGACTTCAATATACAGGGTGCCCCCGAACTCTCTGGACCCCTTTTGTGGATATGTTCCTGGGATCCAGACAAACATATTTCACAATATAAACATGGATCTACGGTGCTTATTTTTTCGTCTGTCTGTCTGTATGTGTTTTTTACAAAATATTTAATATTTTTGGAAGTAGAAAATATATTGAGGTCAAATTTTGTATACCTATTTGTCGCGCAATCTTTTATCACCGTACAAAAAATTAGAACACTATTTTAAATATTTTCAAAATGGCGGCCGTTTTATAACTTTTAATGTCAAATATCTCAAAAACCGCTAACTTAACGAAAAAATTACAAGAGACAAAAGAAATTACTTTGTCTGTAGCTCAAAGGATAACAGATGTAGCCTATTGACAAAAAAAAAAGGGAAAATTTTATTTCTTGGTAGATGTCAACAATACCCAGAATTACTCTAGAAACAAAATATTTTAATGCGTTTTGGGTCAAATATCACAACAATTACTGCAGTTACTGAACAGGAACCGATTTTATAAATTTATCTGCTCATTTTGCGTAAACTAAATTAAATTGCACACCTTAATTAACGTCCAACATACTTCAATAGCGATTCGTTTCTGTGAATAATCTGAAACATGGGTGAAATCTTTCGCCAGCTGTAACTCGCTAACGAAACATTTCCGGACCTATGAATAGGCTATTTGAACTTTTTTCATTATTTTTTGCTAGCAGAATCAACTCAGAAAGTGCTCGGAACATAATGCAAATAACTGATTATTTTAGCTCATAATAATTTTAAAATATTTTATTTCTAGAGTAATTCTGGGTATTGTTGACAACTACCAAGAAATACATTTTTCTTTTTTTTTGCCAATATCTCTGTTACCATTCGAGCTACAGACAACATAAGAAAAACCATTGTGTTTGTCATTAAAAAAGTAAACTTTTCTGTCTCTTGTAATCTTTTTGTAAAGTTAGCGGTTTTTGAGATAATTGACATTAAAAATTATAAACGGCCGCCATTTTAAATATATTTAAAATAATGTTATAATTTTTCGTACAGTAATAAGAGGTTACGCAAAAAATAGGTACGGTAGCCTATATACAAAGTTTGAGCTCAATAGGCTATCCTTTCTACTTTCAAAAATATTAAGTATTTTGCAAAAAACACATACAGACAGACAGGTAAAAAAATAAGCCCCGTAGACCCATGTTTATATGTGAAATATGTTTGTCTCGATCCCAGGAACATATCCACAAAAAAGGGGTCCAGAGAGTTCGGGGACACCCTGTATATAACTTGCCTAAATACTACGTCCGCACTCTCGCGCTTTCAACGTTACAGTCGAACCGTTGTACCAAATTATTAACTGCAATAGGGATATTTAAATCCGAGGTACGGCAATCAAAAGTTGCCTAAAATACCTCGGATGAGTTTGACGGTTCGTGTGGACGGATGGGTGAAAGCGCATCCACATTGCACACCTAGGCAATTACCAACTAATGACGGCTTGCCGGGAAAGTTGTGTGCACTTAGAACAAATTACACGCTGTGCCAAACCGAGTGAGCCTAGATTTTTTGTAAGCCTTAACCTAAATTTGAATCCAAGAAATGTTAGTAGATAATTTTCCTGTTTCTGATTTTACAGACCTATGATTAACACAGAAGTTATAATCAACAACAAAATGCAGGGAGTCCAGCTTCGACAAGCCGAAACTTTACGGGGTTGTCAGCTAAAAACAAGCAATTAATACAGCATAACTTGTGCCCTATCTCAATCCGTTTTCTGTCTGTCCGTCTGTATGTGATTTGTACAAATACCTTAATATCTCAGAAACGGTTTAAGATATTATCATGAAACTGGTTATAAATACTGATCGACGTAAGGTACATCTTATTTAAAAAAAATTGTTTTCCTGCAACAATCCGTTTCAAAATGGCGGCTGTTAAAAATGTTCATTGTTAAATATCTAGAAAACTCAAAATTTTACAAAAAAAATTAAAGTAACAACATTTTTACACTACTTTAAGACCAATCCAACTATATATCATTTGTTATAACTAACTGAGACAAAATAACGGTGATAACTCAAATTTAGTGGTCGAATGTAGGGCTATACGGGTGCTGAAGGTGGACATATTAATGAAATAGTAATAAAACCCTAACCTAAAAGTTAGAAATACAAATAATTGCTTCAAAGTTTGAAATCGGCTGTTAATGGAAATACTGGAGCAAACAGCTGTTTTATCAGTTACTTTATCAGTTGCTTTATCAGTTACTTTGAATGTAATGTAAATACATGTGTCGGTTCATCGTTCTAGGATTGACCTAAGATTTTTTTCCGACTAAATTTACAAATATTTAAATAAAAAATGTTTCTATCAAAATGAATTAAAGCCTATGTTACTCAGGAATAGCGTAACTGTTTATTAGTAAAACTATTTTTTCCAATCGGTTCAGTGGTTCAGAGATTACCCCCTACATACAAACAAATTTCACCTCTTTATAATCCTACTAGGGAAGACCCCTGCGTGCTCCGCACGCCAACCCCCAACGGAACCTTCTAAAAACATATGTTATGTTTTATTTATAATAAACTAACTGACCCGGCAATGTTTCGCTATTGCTTAGTTTGAAACTTTGAAAGACTGTAATTCGTATCCCTGAGGGCCGATGTAAATTATAATGGGATTCTGTTCATTGCTTGATTTACCTAACCTAAAATTATATTCAGTTTTTGATCCAAATCAGTTGTTGATCAAAATCAGCTGTTGATCAAAATCAGCTGTTTTAAGCTTTTCATACGAACAGCTGTTTCTGATAAAATCAAAAGAAATAGTTCTTCTTCCATAAGATTAACATTGAAACTTTGAGGGCCACTGGGGCGTAGCCCTAATGTCCTAGGACTTTGGTAAATGACCTAAAACCTTCACAGGGTTAACCTGTGTTACTATGCAAAATTTCAAAGCAATCGGATGGACGGTTTGGTAACGCATAAAGGACAAACATACAGACAAACGTACAAACATACATTGAATTTTATATATATAGATGTGTAAGATTAATAATAACCTCAAAACTAAGATGGTAAATAATGTTAAATTTTGAAATCAAATTATTTCTTATACTTTATAACAGCAGTTATAATAATGGTTAAAAGGTCTATACACTTTAAAACCTTAACCTAAAAGCTAGAAATACAAAAATAATAATTGCTTCAAATTTTGAAATCAGCTGTTAATGGAAATATTGGAGCAAACAGCAGCTATATTATCTGTTATTTTATTCAATTGGTTGCTATGGTAATAAATGTAAATACATGTGTTGGTTTATCATTCTATGCCTAACCTAAGAATTTGTTTCGACTAAATTTACAAATATTGAAATAAAAAAATATTTTTATCAAAATTAATTATAGCCCATGTTACTTAGAGTAGGGTTAGTGTAGCTTTTTATTAGTAAAACTATTTTTTCAATCGGTTCAGTAGTGCAGAGATTAATCCCTACATACAAACAAACAAACAAAGAAACAAACTTTACGTCTTTATAATATTAGTATAGATTACTTTAAATGAGCAATTCTTCTATCTATCTTTGTATCTGTCGCGGATCTCGAAAGCGGCTCTAACGTATTCAAAGAAATTTTGTATTTAGGTGTGGTTTTGATTTTTAAGTACACCCATATAGTTGTATTTCGTATAAAAAAGCAATTTTTTGAGAAAATCTAATTTAAAAGAAACATTTTAACATAGGGTCTTATGGGTTGCCATGTTGGTTACAAAATAACAGCGAAATAGTAAATAAAGCGATCAAAACAGCTGTTTATAAACAAGCCCATTTATACCAAAATCAGCTGTTCATTGGATAGTTTTTAATTACTGTTAAAAAACAAGCTAATTTATACTGTTTTAGCACGTTGGAATTACAATAAATTGGGCCTGATTTAACAATTTGTTTTGTCAAAAAAAAGGTAAACTTGGCAAATATGGATAAATTCTAATAGTCAATTTTGTAATATAGGCCTGGCTCATTTCTGAAACATAGTATTGAGGTTATGTTAATCCTGCAATAATGTTTACTATATTTAGGCCTGGTTTCAAAACTTTAGTTTACAGAAGATAGTACAACTAGGACTAAAATCGTAATGAAAGCCTCTCGCGTTTCTAAAGCATGTATTTGAGGTTATAATTAATCTTGCACTTACTGTTAATATATTTAGGCCTAAGCCTGGTTTCATAATTTTAGTAGACAGAAGATTTTAAAACTAGGCCTAAAATATATACATTGATAGATAAAATCCAGATGTTAAAAATACTGAGCGAAGCTTGGTCACCCAGGTACAAACGGTCCAAAGAGCGAGTTTTCCAACTGCGAGCGAAGCGAAGCAGCCATCTGAGGCCGTTAGCCGAGGCGGGGTTGGGACGCGAAGCGTCCAGGGGCAGAGCCCCTAGTTAGTATAGATACGGAAAGCCTATGCAATCCCCGTCGCAAATTTTACCTCTTTATAATATTAGTGTAGATAAAAGGTTGTATTTTTAAACAGTTTATAACATCAAATCAAATATGATAACGTATTATATACAGCATACATTAGATACATAACCTATATTTAAAAAAGATCAACTTCTCAAAACATGATATTATTGATTAAAGTTGTAAACATAACCTAAGAGTTTAATCTACGATTGTTTTACAGATGACGGGTGAAATCAGCTGGTAGGCTATGTTGTTTCTTAATTACGTACACTAGCTTTTATAGGAGTTGATGTTATTTTTCGGAATATGTCAATGAGGTATAAGGTATTTATTGTTGTCTTATTAAAATATTGATTTAAATATATTACAAGCGTACTGAGACGCGTTGAAGACTTTTTGCAAGAGCGAGTGAATTGCATGTATTTTGCCGGAGTACGACTACTTCAAACCATATCTTCAGTGCTACATAAAGCGTCGGTAATATTTATCAATGATTAATGATTTAAATGCAAGCCGGGTTGGCCTTTAAGAAGCATTAAATGTCATAGATATATGACGGATGTCAGCGGTACGACAATGTCATGTGACGTACACATTTGCATACCCAGTGGGAGATATCTCGGCACCTCCCAACACTCTTGTCAACCAATCACAGGTCGGTGACAGAGGGGTACGGTACCGGCAAAGAGGGCAGACGGTCTTTCCCACGTTTTGTTGGAAAACAACTGTTGGACTCTCTCTCTCTCTCTCTTGTACATTGGACATTATTATTGCGTTTCGATTCAGTGAAATATCAATAGCAATAGAGTAAATAAGGAGGGAAAGGGACCAATCCCCCCCCACAAATAAAAAGTAACGGCACGCAAGTGAAAACACTATAGAAATACCTTTAAGGGCCTGCTCCAGTAAACGAGAAAGCAACCGGAAACGCAACCGCTTCTCACTGTATCCCTATCTGAACAGTGCAATTTCTTGCAGCCGAATGCTTTGACATTGCCTCATTTCAAACCATTTTATAAGTCTATCTTTTGTAATTGAGTGTTGAAAAAAAAAACTGAATATTCTTTATAAAATTTCGAATCCGGCTTGAAAATTATTTTTCATTATTAATTTTTATTGTGTTTGGAAAACAATTCAAACGTTGTACTTACAAAATGTCAATTTCATAACAAATCAAAAGCATGTAAGAAAATGTAAATTACAAGACGGATGCGTATTGTGACTGTGCTTAAAATGAGACCTTGCAAACAATTTTATGATAAAAAGTAAACGAAATAAATGGTTTGAAATTTAACATTGCTCTTATGGGATAAAAATCCAAAATGGCCGCCACTACAGCACACCCTTAAATCTACATGTTTTAAAGTACCGGTACTGAATAACCATAAAATAAAATATTATTCTTGTTTTGCTATGTTTTGTTATTGAGATCGTACAAGATTTCGCTAAGAAGTTAGATTCTGTCCTGCAATCTGCAGATATCGGCGTAAACACTTGGCCTCGCCCTGGCGCGATGGGCCGAAGGGTGTGGGAAAAGGGCGTAAGTGGAAAAAAACATTTTCCCAAACCGCTTTCTAATGTAACTCATCCTTCAAACGAACTGGTGAACTAGTGGATGTTTACCTCGCCGTTAACACGTTCACTGCTACGTAAATTTCGTATTTCCTACGCTAGGAGCTGAACTTTTATTTTTTACATTTATAGCCTAAACTAGCTGGCCCGACCCGGCTTTGCACGGATAGACAAATCAAAGTTAAATATATTATATCAATAAATATATTACACTATGTATTTCTTATGGGCATTTTTAGTAACTTTGACCCCCTCCCCCCCAAACCTCAGCTAAAATTTCGATTTTTTTAACTCTTTCTTAGCGAGCACCTATGGCCCTAGAGGAAGCTACATAATAAATTTCATTCCAATGCGTTCGGTGTTTCTTTTTAGTAACTTTGACCCCCCCCAAACCCCCCTAA
>JAGFPH010001855.1:62337-72668 GCA_018207615.1 Philaenus spumarius
AGTATCGTTTCCGTTCCCTTAATTATTCTTTTTGTAAGATTGGTACATGTTTTCTGGTAGCAGAGCGTGGTTTCGTTCAATTTAAAATTACTCAAAGTTTTCTGATAGCTTTGAGCGTGGTTACTTTCCGTTTACAAATTTTGTTCAGCTGTCCGGTTGTCGGATAGGCCTAAATTTAGTTTTGCTTTTAGTCACACTCTGTGATTATAGTTATTATATAGTTTAATTTTTCGTTTGGTGGTAACTCAATGGTCCTTGTTCTTCTTTCCTATCGATATTTCCTTCATCCGTCGCACCTTTCTCATACTACGACATATTTCATAAACCTATATTTTCTTTTTGATGAAACTTTAAAAATTTTTGTTTTTTTTTTTGGGTTCCCTTTTACATACAATTTTAGATATATCCAAGCAGAGACAAATAAAATCAAAAAAAATTACCAAAAAAAAACTATAAAATCCAAAAAAATTAATAAAATTTCATAAAATCCAAAAATAGATAGAAACTTAATAAAATTCAAAAAAATTACAAAATTTCTCTCTGTTTGTATCTGTCTTTAATTCTTTTCTTTTATTCACGTACACATAGTTTTTTTTTCTCACTCTTTTCCAAATTATCACCTGGCTTTTTTTTTATTAAATTAAATAAACATGTCGGACTTACAACAAATAGTTGATTATCTTAGAAAGCCAGAACTTTCTTTTGAGGTAATGGTGCGAGGAGGCGGTGTTGGCACTGTAAGGACTATGCGACCTAGTTTGCGAGGCCTACTTCAGGCGGGTTCTGAGCCTTGTGCTAATAAGATCACTGTTGATAATGTTGAGGAGCAGTTAGACCTTGCTCAAGAAACTCTTGATGATTTAAATGATACGTTTTCTGATTTAAACTCCACACAAAATTTAGCATTAGTTCGTTTCAATACAAGGCTCGAACTGTTTGAGGCAAGGCTGAGCCTATTAATTACAGGTATCAATAACTTAAATTTAAATGCCGCTGAACACAATGCAGAGTGTAATCGCATGTTGGCAGCCCTGCAAATGCTTAAATTGAATTTTCAGTCGCTCTCTGCAGAAAATTTAAATGCTTCAGTAGTTTCCACGCAGTCCGCAGCGCCGCACCAAATCAACGTGGCCACAGTTCCCACCATTTCGATTTTTGGGCAGCAGTCAAGCGAAAGAAATTCGCTAAACACAGGCTCTGTACCTGATCCCGTTATTTTGGCACAGGAGTCCACTCCTGAAATAGTCTATGGCAAACTTAGCCATCCCGCTGAAAAGTTAATAGCAACTTTGCCCGTAACAGACGGCTTCGATTTAGAGAAGCTTATTAAATTCATCAAAATTGCCTTGTCCTTATGTAGAATTTACCCGGACATTAAAAGAAACATTTTAAGTATCCTTATGCCATACGCAAAGGAACCGTTAAGCTCTTGCTTATGTAAGCATACGACGTTTCGTGCTTTCCACAGAGAGGCTCTAGACAATTTTATTCCTGCTAAACGTCGGAACACTTTGGAGCAGGATCTCTTCTTTAGACCTCAGGGTTTGGGAGAGACTCTGCACCATTTTGTCTCCGACATCAAGGAAGCAGCGCAGGTGCTTCTGGTCAATAAAAATGAAGCCGAAATCACCCAGGTTATTGTAGATGCTCTCTCGCCGGAAGTGCGAAACTGTCTGGTTTTCGCGAAAAGGCCTGTTAACTTTAATGACTTGGATACCATCTGTGCCCAAGTCAATAATACCTTATACACTGACCAAGAAAGATTGGCTACCAAAAAAAGCTTCTCTAGGTCGGAACCCGAGTTTAGACCCATAAGGTCACCCGTAACATGTTACAATTGTGGCCAAAGAGGTCATACTAGCCCACAGTGTAGGCAGTATCCTAATCGTAGAACACAAATTCAACACAATTTTTCTTCTCATCCAAAAAACGACTCAAGGGGCGGAAATTAGTCGTTTTTCCAATCAAAGCTCCTACAGTAAGAAACGACTATAGTCATATCAAATTTTATCAATCTTTTTTTAAACCTGCATTCTTAAATAAAGCCTTACCACGTAAGACACCTTTTTTAAATAAATCTGTTCCCTTTCATACTAAACCTGGGGTAATACACAATCAGTATAGGTCCACACTACATTCTAAACATGAGAGTAATCTCTCAACATCCACTAAATCTTGTCACTCTTCAAATTTTAAACAGGGATTAGTTGCACCCTTTTACTTAAGGCCCACGTGCCTCAACTGCAGAACAACTGGTCACTATAACTGGGAGTGCCATTCTTTCAAAAGAGGTAAAGATAAGATCAATAGTTTTTCTCCCTTAGCTAATAATTCTCTCACGAGAAAAACTTATAAGTCCTTAAAATCTAGAGGTTTGAGCAACAAGATTCTACCTCTTGTTGAAGTGAATTTTAAAAATTTTAAAACTAACGCCTTGTTAGACTCTGGCTCAGTCAGGAGCATCATGTCTTCTGATCTTTTTGAACATTTAGAATCTTTAAATGTAATTAAAGAAATTCAAGAGGTAAAATCGGAGTGCCTCACCGCAAACGGAGAAAAGCTAGGGATCAATCTAGCTTGTAAAGTCCATATTAAAATACAGCACTGCAGCTGGAATTTTGAAATTTTAGTGGCACCTCAGCTGTCGTGTCCTCTCATCCTAGGGTCCGATTTCTTTCTGAAAAGTCGACTCATTTTAGATCTTTTCCAAGGCACCTTCACGTTTAAATTTTATAAGGCTAAACCCTTTCAATTAGTAAATTTTCAAAAAAGGTTACCTCCTACAGTTACTTTATCCTCTGCTACTCAGGTCACCGAAAATCCACTGAGTCACCTTGATGACAGATGTCAAAAGGAGATCTCAGGACTCATAGAAAATTTCCCTGATGTCCTTACTACTGAATTAGGACTCTCCGACCTAATTAAATATGAAATAGTGCTGAAAGACAATATAATGGTGAAAAGCCAGCCCTATCAATTGGCCCCTCCGAAAATGCAATTTTTGAGGGAGCACATCAAGGACCTCGTTGAAAAGGGAGTAGTAGAGAAAAGCATTTCCAATTATTCTTCTCCAGCGTTTCTTGTTCAACATCCTGAAAAGAAACCCCGAATGGTCATCGATTATCGAAAACTAAATCAACATATCGTAATCGAAGCCGTACCCCTTCCTAATCTGCACCAGTGCTTCAATTGGTTTGTGGGAGCCAAGTTTTTCACTGTGTTTGACCTTAATTCAGCCTACCATCAGATTCCACTCACCGAGAGTTCTAAACATCTCACCAGTTTTTGTACCCCTTGGATGCTCTACCAGTTTACACGAGTCCCATTTGGACTTTGTACTGGCGCTCAAGTTCTAACTCGACTTCTAGACCAAGTTTTCTCAGACATCAAATTTAAATTCGTTTTCAATTATCTCGATGACTTAGTCATCTATTCTGAGACTTGGGATGAGCACATCAAACATCTGCGTGAAGTCCTATCTCGCTTGCGAAGAGCGAAACTTACGGTTAATCCCGATAAGGTTCGTTTTGCAGTAAGAGAGATAAGTTTCCTTGGACACTTAGTTTCTGCTAGAGGCGTGCAAATCGACCCAGAAAGAACCAAGGCCATCAGAACTTTTCCTAAACCCACCAATCCAAAAGCTGTGTCACGCTTTATTGGTATGGTCAATTTTTTTTCTAAGTTTATCCCAAACTTCGCTGAACACGCCGCTCCTCTGAATCTGCTCCGGCGGAAAGGACAAAAGTTCGTTTGGAACACTGAGCAACAACTTGCTTTTGAATATCTGCGTAATGCCATTGCGCAACCTCCCGTACTTCGTATGGCTAATTTCGACAAACCTTTTGTCCTTCAAACGGACGCGAGTTCGTGCGCTTTAGGAGCAGTCCTACTCCAAGAAATTGACGGTTCTCGTCAACCTATTGCCTATGCTTCCCGCACCTTAACACCTGCGGAAAGAAAAGCCTCTTCTGCGTATGAGTCAGAATGCCTGGCCGTAATCTTTGGAGTAGAGAAATTTAGACAGTACCTCGAGCATCGCGAGTTTCTCTTAGAAACTGATAACCAGGCCCTTTCATGGCTACTTGCCCGTCCTAGACAATTAGGCAAAATGGGACGGTGGATAGCCAAATTAACTTCTTTGAAATTTCAAGTGGCACATATTAGGGGCACCCAAAATGTAATCGCAGATTCACTTTCTAGGATGTTTGAGCTAGAAAAGCAACCGGAACAACCGTCTCCTTCTGAGAACACCATAGTCTGCAATAGCCTTTTAACTAATTTCCCTTTAGCCTTCCAGGACATTAGCGCTCAACAGCGCGCTGATGACATTTTAAGTCCCATTATTTCAGATCTAGAAGCTGGTGCATCTTCTAGCAGATATTGTCTAAATAAAGGGACCCTTTGCCTTAAGAATCATAAAGGTATCCCTATCAAAGTTTGCGTACCCAGATCACTAGTGGACCTAATCATAAACTATTATCACGATTCCCCAGTAGGAGGTCACTTAGGTATTTTCAAGACCAAATTTAAAGTGAGTGAGTTTTTCTTCTGGCCTTCACTCGTAAAAGATGTCACCCAGAAGGTTAGAAGTTGCGCAACATGTGCAGTGAGCAAGCCCGCTCAAAATAGCAAACTAGGCTATTTGTCATCGATTGTCCCAACCCGTCCTATGGAGAAAATCCACATAGACTACGTTGGTAAACTACCACGAACGGCGCAAGGCAACACCATGATACTGGTCGCTGTGGACCAGTTCTCTAAATTCACCTGGCTTTGCCCTGTCAGAGACGCCACCTCTTTCAACACCATTAAGGCCTTAAGCCAAAACATTTTCCAGCATTTTGGTTTTCCTAAGATCTTGATCTCTGACAATGCTACCTGTTTTACATCGCATTCGTTCCGCAACTACTGCTTCACTCGTGGTATCAAGCACGCAACCTTGTCACCTTACCATCCCCAACCGAACAATGCGGAACGTCTGAACAGAAACCTTAAAGCCGCCTTAATTGCCTATCATTCCAACAACCAAACTTCTTGGGACAAATCCTTATCATGGCTACAATTAGCCTTCAATTTCGCAACCCACGAGACCTTAAAAACTTCTCCCTTTAAAATCATTTTTAACTTCATGCCCAACACCCCGCTCAGCTTAACCTGGAATATCGACGACCTGCTTCCCAGGGACCATTCCGACCCTCATCAAATCTGGCGTAATGCCAAAAACAACATTCTTCGAGCCCATCAAAAGTCTGAGCGCGTCTACAATAAGAACCGTAGACCTCATCAATTCAAGATTGGCGATCTAGTATGGTGTAAGACGCACAATCTGAGCTCCGCAATAGATAAGAGGGCCGCCAAGCTGATGCCCAGGTGGTCAGGGCCCTTTCGTATTATCGATTTTCTAACCCCAGTTACAGTTGCCCTATCTTTCCAGCATTCCAGAAATTTCGTCAAAAAGGCCCATGTTGAACAACTGAAGCCTCACCTAGTACCTACAGACCCCATCAGTCATTTTTCTAATCGCTATCCTATTTCAGCTAACTGCGCTAAGTGCGTTTACCCCACCTGAACCTCTTCTAGGTATTATTTTGTGTTTTTGTTGCTGTGTAATGTTTTACACATCATCACTTGATAAACAAGTGCAACCGGACTCGACATTAAACCTGGAGATTGGCCATCTCGAAGGTTATTATGTATCCTTGACATGACATATATTTCCCGGTACCGGAACCTTTCGTAAAAATTGTCGTTAGACATGACGTCATGCATCATTTAGTCTATCTTGCAAGGTCCGAAGACTGATCACCTTCCGATCCTAGAGATTAGACGATTAATAAGTGCTTTCGAGCACCTTATCTTACTTTAAGGACACAGCGAGTCCACTTATAGTATATAATGTTTGTTCTTGTTGTTTTTGAGTGTTGTGTATTTCGGTGGAGGTATATTGACCAGTTGGTTATTAATGGTTAGTTGTAAGTCATTTTCATATATTTTTTTTTTATGTAATCAAGCGAATTTCTTTCGATTGACCTGCTCTGCTTGATATAATTTGGCCTGTTTAGTTCAAATTTTTTTTTTCTTTTCCGACGCCGTCGTTTCGGGGGGGGGAGAGATGTAACGTCCATCAACAACTTCTATCATTTAACCTTTACCGACAATTCCAAATAGTTATCCTTTTCTCCGCCAGATGTCGACTCCGTACGGTATCTGTAGTCATACATAACTGAACCTTGTAATCCGACAACGATCAGCTGTTCTCTATCTACTCAGTTAAAATTTCGCCTTGTCATAAGTTTGTGTAAAGCGTCGGCCATTAGACCGTTACTTTCAGACGCTGTTGAGTGTTCGTAATGTTGCCGAACTTTAAATAATTTGATCGGGGTAACGTGTGTCGCTGAAGAACATGAACTTCTAAACCTTTTGTTTTCGCATACCAGGTACAATATTTCAGCTTTACCTTAATAATTATAAAATATTACTTGTAAAACTTAAGTAGGTTATTTCCACTTTTGCTTCATGTACAACTTCCTAACTCATTTTGTTCAATTTATTAGAGAAACCTATATATTTCTTTTTTTTACAACAGCCTAAACTTAAATGTAATTCTTACAGCCTAAATTTTAAATGTAAATCTTACAGCCTACAAAAAACTATAAAGCCGATATCATTTTTGTTATTGTTAAAGCCTAAAAATATTTCCTCAAGCAAGCCTAAAGTGTTATGCATTAATTAACTATAACTGTGTAGTATGTCTACAGTGTAACAGATATTGAAAACTTTTAATAAGCTATAAGCAGAATATATGGCTGATATGTAACTAAACGTTAACATTTCTTTTATGTTACCATGTGGCTTACCTAACATGTACAGACAGTGTTATGCAACATTACGCATGTTATATTAACAATCACCATCTATGTAGCAATTTGCTATTTATGCTACAAAATTTAATAAATACAGCCAACTCAAAGAACTATCATTTTATGCTTATTTAAATAACTGCAAGTTTTCTAAAAAGGAAATTGTTATCTGTGTTATACAGTTAAACTGGTCCAAGTGCAGGAGATGTTTAATGCAATGAGATAACCTGCTACTACTACTATTAGAAAAGGCCTACCTTGCAACTGAAAAAAGGAATACATAATCAAAATATTTTCTACTGAGTTTTAATTAGAAACAGAAGTTAATTTAAAAAATGAGAACTATCTGCATTTGTTCTTTTTTATGTTAAGTGTTAAATAGGCTGTATTTTTGAAAATAATTTTTGCACATGTGTACTATTTAGGATATGTTAGTGTTAAATAAATTGGGAGGAGCAAGCTAGCACATTTCGGACCTTAGCCCTTAAGGGCTGCATATTAGAAATTTTACATCTTTTTTATATATATAGAGAGACGTCTCATAATAAATTTTGTCTATTTATTTAATTATATAATTACCTTTTAGAGTTGGCCAACGACAAATATATATTTTCTTAAAACAAATCCATGGTACTTCATGTAAACTTTGTAACTTGTAAATCTTTTGTATATTTTCTGTAATTATTATTAAAAGGGAGGGTTTTTGAATTTTATTTTTGGGAAGGGTTTTTAAATTAAATTTAATAAAATATATATGTTTTCTTTTTTTAAATCTCAATCTTTTTTGTATTAAGGGCATGTTAATTATCCTTTTTTTGTATTAAGGGCGTATAAACTTTTATTTAACTTGGTTAATAAACCTAAAATTATACATATTTCTATGGTTTATTGAGGTAACCTTAGGTATCCTGTGCATTGTAAGAGATAAGCTGAAATATTCCTGCTTTTGGTGATATTTAATTTCTAAGGTAAGTCTTGAACAGTACCAATCTATGTGGCCCAGTATCGTTTCCGTTCCCTTAATTATTCTTTTTGTAAGATTGGTACACATAGAACAATTATAAACATACTGTTTAACAAATCTAAACCCATCAATAGTCAAACACTCCTGACCCCTTTCACTCAACACCACACTAAATTCCGGAAGAGACATCTTCCCACTGTTAGGTATGTAACAAGACTGTTTAATGCCTTCGAAAATACCAGAAAAGAAGACAAGTATGTGGGTGGGGGGATGGGGGTAACCGAGGGAGTATAATTCCCGTTTTTCCCTCACTTGGAGCCGCTACCTGACCGAACCCTTGTGGCAGTTCGTGTGTTTCTTATCTTGCGAGTTGACCCTTTCTAATCCCCTCTAATGACTGTGGCAGTTCGTGCGTTTCAGATGGACCCAAAATTTGTGGCAATTCGTGTGTCCCCAATATATCAGTAGAATTTGTTTGCGCCTAAGCCTCCAGCTTCTACTCACGCACTCCTTCGTTACACCCTCAGTGGAAAAACTCACTGTGCGAGTTTGCACCTCGACTTTCTGGCCTCGGGTTATGAGCTTCGCTTCGCTCGCAACGTAAAAACTCACCCGTCGGCCTCGGATATTGGCACCCTGCCGTTCTCTTCTCCTCCGCTGCTGGTTCCCCTACTACCACTGCCTTGCTCATCTCGCCGTCGGTAACCAATTTAAGTGTTTCGCGCTATGTTCGGATGTACTTTTATCATACTTTACCACCATTATTCAAAAATCGAAGATATACGAATTGTAGGTTTTGATGTTTACTTTCAGAATGGGTTTGGTAAATTTAAATCTGGCCACTCAGGTTAATTGGGCGCAATATGCAAGATAATTACCTAATTTGTTTATACTGTGATTGTGGGGGAAATATTAATGCGACAAACTTTATCTTCCTCCTCTTTGAAGTACACATAATAAACAATCATTTCCTGAACGATCTGAAATTAGTATTATAAATTAACAAAGATGAATTTTTTTAAATATACATTTTTAAGCGTTTTCAATACCTTTATCGGTGGAAAATGGTCCGATTGGGGTCTATAAAACATATTGGTAGGTTTTTTAATTCTCTACAAATGTCACATTGGAAGTATCGTGATCCATTCATAACATTTTATAATATCAACGAAAAACCCACAAACGTCCTAATTTATTGTTATTTTTGTTTATAAGAAATGCGCAAAAGTCGATTGACTGATAGTTTTTGTATTTTCCATAGATAGGTGCTACCCTTAAAGTCACTGTGAGTGTCGTTTGCTGTTAAATTTTATAACAAAATCAGCCTTTTATTTTGCTCTAACGACCGGTCTATCGGGTTGTACCCCGGAGTTTGTAAAGTTTGAAGCCAACAAGGGATAAAGACATACAGCTAAGAAGTTGTGAAGCCTGGCGGCATTTTCTGGAAACTAGAGTGGACGTAATGGATATTTCTCCGAGTCTGACTGAGCTATGAATATGCTAATGAAGGAATGCGGACAGACGGGCAGTAGTGAGTCGGGCGGCCTTCTCAAAGCCTACCTGCAGTTTGGAATTTATTAAACCAGGGAAACCCCTCTCGCACAGATTAGCTTCAAGAGATTTGTATTTCGGCTCAACCTGTGCAGTCGGGATCCGTGTGACAGCTAGTCAGGTGGGATAGGTCAGGTCAAATTAGGTTTCGCGAAATTACCCGACAAACGTTTTTTAGGCGCACTGCGGTCAAAAATGTTTTTCCGTCACACTCTACTATATATAGTACACATGTGTATAGGCCTATAGCAGAGTAGGATTATATAGTTTAGTTGGTAATACCTCTGAAATGGACATTGTGCTTCCTCATTTCGTAAATTGTGTTAAAATAGTTTTCTTGGTAATACCTCTAAAATGGGCATTGTCTTTCCTCGTTTCGTAAGATGTGTTGGGATAGTTCAGTTGGTAATACCTCTGAAATGGACATTGTGCTTCCTCATTTCGTAAATTGTGTTAAAATAGGTTTCTTGGTAATACCTCTAAATTGGGCATTGTCCTTCCTCGTTTCGTAAGATGTGTTGGGATAGTTTAGTTGGTAATACCTCTGAAATGGACATTGTGCTTCCTCATTTCGTAAATTGTGTTAAAATAGTTTTCTTGGTAATAAATCTAAAATGGGCATTGTCCTTCCTCGTTTCGTAAGATGTGTTTGGATAGTTTAGTTGGTAATACCTCTGAAATGGACATAGTCCTTCCTCGTTTCGTAAGATGTGTTGGGATAGTTTAGTTTGTAATACCTCTGAAATGGACATTGCGCTTCCTCATTTCGTAAATTGTGTTAAAATAGTTTTCTTGTACCTCTAAAATGGGCATTGTCCTTCCTCGTTTCGTAAGATGTGTTGGGATAGTTTAGTTGGTAATACCACTGAAATGAACATTGTGCTTCCTCATTTCGTAAGATGTCTTAAGATAGTTTACTTGGTTATACCTCTGAAATTGACATTGTGCTTCCTCAT
>JAGFPH010001855.1:92163-141284 GCA_018207615.1 Philaenus spumarius
GCAATGCACTGTGTATTGAAAATCCTCCCAATACTGGGGTTGACGTGCGAAGCACGCAATGCATTGTGTATTGAAAGTTCTCCCAATACTGGTGATGGCGTGCGAAGCATGCAATGCATTGTGTATTGAAAATTCTCCCAATACTGGGGTTGGAGTGCGAAGCACGCAATGCATTTTGTATTGAAAATTTCCAAAATACTGGGGTTGTCGTGCGAAGCACGCAATGCTCTGTGTATTGAAAATCCTTCCAATAGTGGGGTTGGCGTGCGAAGCACGCAATGCAATGTGTATTGAAAATTCTCCCAATACTGGGGTTGGCGTGCGAAGCACGCAATGCATTGCCAATTGAAAATACTCCCAATATGGGGGTTGGCGTGCAATGCACTGTGCGTCGGCCGCTTCTCATAGTGTTCAGTGTCAAGCTCACATGTGCGTCCTTAGCAGTGAACGTGTTAACTAATTGATACAAAACGTAAATATTACATTTATATATGATGTTGATTTCTTATTGAAAACAAGGTTCTGTTCTTAATTAATGTCGAACTCAGTTTGTCAATTCATGATTAATTTAACAAAATAAATGCACAAAAAATACAATAAATATTTAAAAACATCGATGTAGCAAAATTATCGGTTGATTTCCATCGATGTAAAAAACATCGATCGTCGACATGAAAACATCGGCCATCGATGCTCAACCCTATCGCCAACGGCTTTCATATTATGTGAAACAGTCCAAGAAGGAAACATGTTTTTGTTGATGTCTGGTGTAAGTTTTGCCGCTCAGGAAATAAGCTTTTAGTCAATCAAAGGTAGGCCTAAGTTAAAGCAAATAACGTTTATATCAATTTGAAGGAAGTTTCATATCCCACTTTTATATGGCATTACAGTTTTATTGGCTTAGCTTTTTTAGATTGCATAACCTAAATTATTTGATAGCGTAACTCGGGGCAAGATGACGGGGGCCAATTTATAATCAAGAAGGTCCTTCAATTTCCAAAGATGCGGAGATAAAATGCACAGGATGTGATGAACTTTACAAAGACCCACCCACAGAAGACTGGGTTCAGCGCTCTGCTTGCCCCTTGTGGTTGCACGGGGAATTAAAATTAAGTATAATTATTGGTAGTGGCATTTACTTTTGAAAGCAATTTAAACCTAGCCTACTCTTAAGATAGGATTTTGTCGTCATATATTTGTTAAATACACTAAACCATACCATACTAAATTTGGTATTTAGATTAATTTCCCATTCCTTTTATGTGGTCGTCAAATTGCCCCTTAAATGACTTGAGTGCTGAGTGTAATAGTTTGTTTTAACAACTGAAATAAACGGTACCAGATAACTGCCACATACTTTCTCAAAGTTGAAACTTTATACCTTTCCAAGAGTAGCATAGAAGGTGGTTATTTAGAATTGCAAAAGTAGGACATACCGTGGAAAATATTAGATGCATGTAACACACATCCATATTATATTATAATATTATTATTATTATTATTATTATTAAAACTATTCGATCGATTTCGAAAAAATTTGCACCAAACATGTCAATTATGCCTGTATAGATGCACGGAAAAAATGTTTTGAAAATTTTTGAAAAACAACCCCATTTTTGGCCAAAAACTCCCAAAAATCAGTTATTATTATTACTATTACCTAAACGAGAATTTGAGAAAGATTCGGTTTTTTGCATATGGTAGGGTACATTAAGGCCTACAAATAAGCCAAATTTGATCAAAATCGTTAGAGCCGTTTTTGAGAAATTTAGATTTTTCTCGTTTTTTGGTCATTTTTATGGGATAAAACCCCTTAAAAATAAAAAAAATTTTAAAATGAAAAACGCATGGAGATATTCCAGAACTACATACCAAATTTCATCAAAATCGGACCGTTGGTATGGTCTCCAGCTCTGTACACATCCTAACAGACACACGGACAGACATCACCAACAAACACTTATTTGGGTTCAGGGAGCAGCCACACAGGTAATTCCACTAAACAATTTTTTGGGGTTCAAGAAGCACCAAAACAGATAATTCCACTAAAAAATTCAAATTCGAAAATTTGGACGAAAACAACGTATAGGGGGGAGAAAGTAAAAATGAAGAAATGCATTTGTATGTAAGGTTATTTTATGGTTTTTAGAAAGTCTAGGAACTAACCTAACTATTTATATGGTTATAGAAACTAGAACTAACTTTAAAAATTGTTGCAAAAATCAAAAACCCTTAACGTCGTCATCTTACCCTGGTCTATCAAGGCGGGGAGGACACGATTACTTATACACTTCCTTAAATCCCTACTTCACCTAAAAACTATTAAACAGTCTAACTCCGAAATTTTGAATCGGATCGAAAAACAACAAAGTGTAGGCCTATCTGCAAAATTATACTAAAAAAATCCTCCCAAAAAATAAACAATTTGAAGCATATTTACTGCCACTTGTCAATCCGGGAATAAAACATAATATAAATTAATTAATTTCGGGTACGTCTCCAAATGGTCTGAAACGTCAAGAAACAAAGTCCAACCCTGCTTCGACCAATCGTTTTCAAGTTGGGTCGAGTTTAATAGCTCTTGTTTTCTTAGAAAATTCGGTTAAAAACATCTTATAAGTTATATTTAAAAATATCGTTTTTTCCCCCAGTACGTTCGCCTCTTATACCCAACCGATTTTCATGATTGAAATCTTAAATTAAAGGTATGCACGCACAGATTCGCCATCAAGCATCCGCGTTCATTTATCTACCGCATAACTTGACTTACAATCAAATAAAAGTACCCCATACATTATTTGACCCCATACATTTTCTTATGGGAATTTCAAATTTGCAGCATTTTCTTAGAATTGTTTTTCATATATCTTCGGATTTAATCCAGATACATAGTTAGTTTCCATCTTGAAATACTCATTGAATTACAGGCTTTCACATGAAACAGATATCATTCAAATAGGTCGAGTTTAAGGAGAGTTAATGGACCACCAAACAACATATATTTGAATATATCTCTAGTTCAAATTATGTTACCCAAAATCTATTTGTCCAAGAGCCTTCAGTGGAGCACTAGGTTTCATTTAAATCATTAATTATAGAGATCAGATGAGTTTCAAGCGTACACAAGGTGGACAAAATTCATTTTGATAAAAACTTTTTTATTTAAATTTAGTCGGAAAAATTCTTAGGTTAGGCCTAGACCGATGAATTACCATAGCAACAAATTGAATAAAATAACAGATGAAACAGCTGTTTGCTATAATTAACACCTGATTTCACACTTTGAAGGAACTATAGGTTCCTATATCGAACTTTTAGGTTAGGTATTTTTTTGAAGTATAGACCTAGCCCTTGCTGATTCTTTTAACCTTTATTAGAGAATTTCCATAGGAAAAATGAGCTATTGCAGTGGCCCTTATGGTAAGACCCAAGGTCGGGAGTAGCAAATGAGCACCTTTCATGGTCCCCAGAACACGTTTTGGGGTGTCATTAAAAATCATATATGTGTTCCCACTCTAGCGGCCGCATTTTAAGTCCGATTTGGTTCAAATTTTGTACACATGTTGGTTGCCTACGTCGGTCGGACGAGTTCGTTAGCCAAAAAAATCCAACAATCGGAAGCACGTTTTTTGACCGGAATTAACATTTTTTGAGATTTTACCTTCGAGAACGAATTTCTTTTTGTGTTTTTTCTACAAATATAAATGTAGGTTGTTATTCTACACATTTTGTTTTTTTACACGACCTTACAGCTCGCTTAGTTTCCCCAAAATCGATCAAAACATAAAATACCATAGAAGTAGGCCTACCCGGTTCAAAGCCATGTGAAGGATTCTACCGTGGGGTTGGCGTGCGAAGCACGCAATGATTTGTATATTGAATATACTCCCAACATGGGGGTTGTCGTGCGAAGGACGCAATGCTTTGTGTGTTGAAGATACTCCCAATATGCGGAAAGGCATGCGAAGCACGCAATGCATTGTGTATTGAAGATACTCCCAATACGGGAGTTGGCGTGCGAAGCACGCAATGTTTTGTGTGTTGAAGATACTCCCAACATTCGGAATAGCATGCGAAGCACGCAATGCTTTGTGTGTTGAAGATACTCCCAATATGCGGAATGGCTTGCGAAGCACGCAATGCTTTGTTATTGAAGATACTCCCAATACCGGGGTTGGCGTGCGAAGCACGCAATGTTTTGTGTGTTGAAGATACTCCCAACATTCGGAATGGCATGCGAAGCACGCAATGCATTGTGTATTGAAGATACTCCCAATACGGGGGTTGGCGTGCGAAGCACGCAATGTTTTGTGTGTTGAAGATACTCAGAATATTCGGAATGGCGTTCGAACCATTTTGCAGCTATTCAGCACCGTCGTGAATAGACCTATTTCCCAAATTGTTGGTTGAAACCCTAAAACATAGGTCTATAAACTTAATTTTGGAAATTTGCTCAACTCACGTCCGCGGTTCAGCTGCGTGGTCGAATTATTATTATAACTGCTGTTATAAAATATACGGAATAATTTGATTTGAACATTTAACACTATTTACCATCTCAGTTTTGAGGTTATTATATCCTACATATATAAGTTTTTAGAAAGTTCAATTGGGGTTGGCGTGCGCAGCACGCAAGGGTCTCCCCTAGTTAAATTAATAATACACGCTGTAATACATACAACACAGAATCCACCTTTCAGGTCGGCTCCGTGGAGATATTAGAATGACTGATGCGTTACAATTAGCCTACTCGAAGTGAATGATGCCCTTGCCCGTCTTTAAGTTGCCATAGTTAAACCCAATCACTTTGAATTATCAGTTGTCAATGTGAGTCTGTTTCAAGTTGCCAATTTACGTGTGGCCCCGGGGCCGAGGGTTGCCTCATTAGACGGAGCCTCCTACGTGGGGTCTCACACCTTACCCTCGCATCCATCATCCTCGGGAACCCCGAATATGCAACATTTTTCATTTGTAAACGATTCTGTTGACTCTTGTAGACCCGACATTCTGTTAATCTAAGTTGTAAAGTTTTAAACCGATCTGTGATGCAACTGTATAAAAGATATTGTGCAGTATCTGTAAGGTATTCCGTTCGAAGATATCCGATTGGTTTCAGTCTTAATTCATCTGTGTCAGTGAATTATAACTAGCTTTATAGTAGCCTACTTTGGTAAAGTATCATATTGAG
The DNA here is from genome assembly GCA_018207615.1 of Philaenus spumarius. Lineage (NCBI taxonomy): Eukaryota > Metazoa > Arthropoda > Insecta > Hemiptera > Aphrophoridae > Philaenus > Philaenus spumarius. The sequence goes on from JAGFPH010001855.1 coordinate 97,352, forward strand.
TTATCTTTCCTTTTACGATATTTGTATTTGTATTTTATTAGCGAATTTCCATAGGAAAAATGAGCAATTGCAGTGGCCATTATGGTAAGACCCAAGGTCAGGAGTAGCAAATGAGCACCGATCATTGTCCCCAGAACACGTTATGGGGTGACATTAAAAATCATGTAGGCCTATATGTGTTCGCACTCTAGCGGCCGCATTTTAAGTCCGATTTGGTTCAAATTTGGTACACATGTTGGTTGTCTAGTTCGTTACAGTAGCCAAAAAAATCGGAAGCACTTTTTTGACAGGAAGTAACTATTTTTTTCGATTTTTCCTACAAGGCTGAATTTGTTTTTGAGTTTTTATAGCTCGCTTGAATCCCCCAAAATAGATCAAAACGTAAAATACCATAGAAGTACCCGGTTCAAAGCCATGTTGTGGGTTCTTTAACGAGGGAACGAATATCTATATAAATTCTTTGCATGCATTGCACAGTTTATCTTGTTGCAGCGAACTTTTCTGATGCATAGTTTCATTTGTATTGTATGGAAAATCTCTCTATACATATATAAATGAATGTTTCTTTATCATCAGGTTGACAAGGTACAAGTTAAAACCTCAGGCACAAGGTTTAAATAATGCTCATGCTTGAACTCTTGTAAAAAATAAAATAAGCACATTGTGTAAAATGGAAGGGCAAATACAATTAAAAAATATTCTAGTGCTAAACCACTTCTTCGTAATACTAACTTTTAAATAAATACTCTCTTTAAAAAAATATCTGACTATACTTATGTATAAACATTTTTTCCTTTCTCTTAAAGCTAAGGGGGACAAAGTTCCCATGGGAAAGTTACACACTGGCCTATGATATCCACTGCCACAAATTAAACCAACAACAATGACTACAAAATGTATTGTTTTCAACAAACAAAAAACAGAACAAGACGTTTCAAGAGTAAGCCTATAAATCGACCCTCGTGATCAAGTGAAAACTAAAACCAACATAGCCTAATATAAACTAAATAGAAAACACAAACTTAGCAGTCCAGGACTGTCTTAGATGTTTAACCTAAAAATACAACTGAACTGACAATGATGGCAAGTCTGAACGAAAATATGATCAATTCATCATTAGAAACAAATTTTAAAACAAGAATAAAATGTAATTTTGAAAACGATTGAAATGCGTTTGATTTAATACGATACCAACTAAATACAAAATATAATTTATAATTTTTGGTTGGCATTCAAAGTTATAATGAAAAGATTTATATGTTTTGTATAACATCCCACATCCGCCAGAAATTACAAAACATAATGTATTAGTAGCCTCCACTTGGATCATTTTATTGTTTAAACTAAATTAGAATTTTGTACGCGCAAATTCGTTAATAGGCCTACATTTTAAGGGGGCGTGGTAGGCAAATACGATATCTCATTCCTAATGAATTCATTGTGAAGTGGATGTTAACGCAATCTATTGATACTATTTTGTAGTACTCGAGTAATTAAACGTTTTAAAAATCTCCGCTAGTAGCGCTCGAATCATTACATTACCTCATTTTAAGCATAATAAAATATAATTAACATTCCTTCCTCGATTAATTAAAATGGCAAAGTGTTTGCTCGCTATTTCTATCTGTAAAATGCACCATTTTTTTGTTTTTACAGGAAATGTTTAGTTAAAAAATAAAATGTTTGCGTGTCACACACGTAAATGGATTAGGCCTACACAACTATAATACTATTTTGTATTTTACTTTATTAGCCTATATTTCATTCAAAACAATAGTATAGTGTGCAAGGCCAGATTTACACTTTGTTACGCCCTAGAACAAAATATTTGGCAGCACTTTCTCCTCGCTATCTTCTATTTGCTTTAACGATTTCTCCCCAGAGCCTCTGGTGTGTTTAATTATTGTCTTTATAAAAGGGTAATTTTCCTCCAAACTTGAAATTCAGTTATCTGGTTCCAGTGTACAAAAGTGGAGGAGATTCTTCTTTTATAAATAACTAGCTGACCCGTACGGCGTTGACCGTGGTGGTTGGTATTTTCAATCTTTTTTCGTAATTGTATTCTTTTTAAGTGTTCAGTCAGTGAGTGGTATTTGGCTTTTATATATATACATCTTAAATAATAAAAGCACTATTGTCATAATAATAAAAGATTTGAAATTATGATTTTAGTAACTTTGATCCCCGCAAACCCCTCCTATAATATCGAATTTTTTCAAACCCTTTCTTATTGAGCACCTATGGCCCTAGAGGAAGCTACATACCAAATTTCATTCCAATCCGTTCTGTAGTTTGGAAGAAACCGTGATTTAATAACTTTGATCCCCCCAAACCCCCCCTAAAATTTCCAATTTGTTAAAACCCTTTTTTAGTGAACACTTATGGCCCTAGAGGAAGCTACATACCAAATTCCATTCTAATCCGTTCGGTAGTTTTGAAGAAATCGTGATTTAATAGATTTGATCCCCCCCTAAAATTTCGAATTTTTTCAAACTTTTTCTTAGTAAGCATTTATGGCCCTAGAGGAAGGTACATACCAAATTTCATTTCAATCCGCTTGGTAGTTTTAGTGATGAGTGAGTCAGTGAGTGAGTGAGTGGTATTTCGCTTTTATATATATATATATTATAGACCTATTTCACTTTTAAGAGTATATTTGAAAAGGTTATGTGTAACAGATTAATTGGGTACATTGAGGAAAATAGTATAGGCCTAGGTAGGCCTACTTAACTCGAATCAATATGGTTTCAGAAAAAATAAAAACACTGCACAGTCTGTACTTTTTTTTATTGATCATATATAGGCCTAACCTGAACAATGGACAGATCTAATTTTGCAGATGGTGCATTTCTGGACCTGTCAAAGGCATTTGAATTGCGTAAACCATGATTTATTCTAATGAAATTATCCTATTATGGAATTAAAGGTAAAATATTTGATCGGTTATCATCGTTCCTTTCAAAACGTTTCCAAAGAGCAGTTGTTGGGCAAAATAAAGCAATAAACTTAAAAATTATAAATGGTGTTCCACAGGGTTCTATATTGGGTCCTCTGTTATTTATTGTATACATCAATGCTATTACACCAAATATTATGCATTCTAAATTGACTCTGCTGGCGATGCAACTGCGGCAATCACAAATTCCAACAAAACCCAATTAAAAATAGACTTAGACAATGATTTGAGTATAATGAATAGTTTAAGGCAAATAGTCTTCTTTTAAATATTCAAAAGACTTCCATTCGAATCACATAAGATCTTCTTGTTTTGATGATGAATATTTACACATGAATATTCCTGTTTCTCTCTCTCTTACGGGATTATATTCTGGAGAGATTCAATAAATAGTAAAAGAATATTTCAAATACGGAAAAAACCTTTTTTACATAAGACCACAATGTTTGGGAAAGCACTACCAAACTACAGATGTATTGAAAAATACAATAAAATTCCCAGTTATTTCAATCTAAATGAAAATTTAAATAAATTTTAAAAACATATCTGTTGAAAGCTGTTTTTATTCAGTTGGGTAGTTTTTGTTGGAGAAATGAACGGATTGCTTGTAGCATTTTTGGAGGTGTAGTTTCTGTTTAAAAAAAAATATTTAAATACTGTAGTATATATTTTGAAAGTTTGGTATTGTAGTGTTAAATGTTTTATGTTTGTTATTGAATGTTTGCGAATTGTAATACGCTCGTATATTGTAATGCATTGACATGTCATCTGGCATTGGATATTTGCCCTGTATGTGCTGTATTGTGGAAAATAAATAAAATGAAAACCGAAAAAGAAATTATTTTTGAATTCAAATCTCAAACGTAAAAAAAATCCCCATCTTGTTCCCATAAATAAATTCAACCAAAAGTTAGAATCATTATTTATTTATTAAAATAATAATACAAAATAATTTCTGGATCTGCGCCTTCTCAAGTTTACGCCTTAGACCATGGCCTCAGTGGGAAAACCGGACCTGCTTATTTTCTATCAAGTATTTAAATACATGTCCCACAAAGAAGTTAGGCCTACGCCACTTTGGATTAATATGCGGGAAATATGGAATACTATATAAACTAACAACTTTTCAATTATGTTCCTATATACCCTACATAAATTAATTAATTATTAAATATTGATAGGGGTTTACTCGTAATTTTTCCAGTACCGGAACGCTGCCGGAACTGAACAAAAATACTCTGCCAGAAAATGTTTGAAATTTTCACTTCTAAAACTCCTATTTTACGTATCTTTGCCGAGTTTAAGGGTGCAGATAATATACTTACTTTTATAAGAAAAGTACACATGTATATGTGACTATTTTTGTACTTGTATATAGCACAGCAAATTTTAGAGACACATACTATTTTAAGCAAAAACTTGGCAAAATGTCTTTTTTTTACTGGTTTTTAAACTTTTCGGCCTCCTCGACTCTGAATCCTCGGTCTCTTAGGCGGGTTTTACACCAAAGCCAGGCCGGGCGAAAATCGCTTGAAGACTGATACGCAGTATTTCAATGGGAGCTTTCAAATAGTTCACCGGGCTCGACCGAGCGATTTTGAGCGTCCTGCCTCCCGCTACTTCAAGCGGTTTCTACCTGCGTTTTTCAGTCTAGCTCGGAGTCCCGGCCAGTGTCACAGCCGTTTGTAGCCGATCGCAGCGTTCACCGAACATCAAAGGTGTGCCGTGAAGCTGGCAAAAAAGGTGTCTGGTGCTCCCATTTCGATTGCGAGCTGAGGGACAATGTGGGATACTTTACTGTAGTTGGCTCGCATAGCCACAACGCACTGTAGTGTGGGGATATCTTGAGGTTTTTCGATTGGCGGACGTAAAATTCTGAACCGAAAGTTGAATGAGTGTGATTAAGGGAATGGATGGTCCAGTGCAACGTTAAAACAAAACTTAAACAAATTTAATAAAAAGCAGTACCGGAACGGGTGCGTTCCGGTACCAGTAAACCCCTGAATATTGATTAATGTTTTGTATTTTTTTTTAAAAGTAGAGGTTGCCGTATTTCTTTTCTTGAATTACCAGTTTTTGCTTAAATAGATGTGCTCTTAATTTTAGAGATATCTTTCTGGAGAAAAAAGTTATTGGAAGTATATTTAATGAAAGTAGGCCTATAATCTTCAAAACATCTTCAGAACATTCATTTTGTTCAATAGGTAGGTTTGTTCAGCTAGAGCATTTTGAAAAAATCTTGCAACCCGGTCACCTGTAAATGCTGAAAACACAATTTTCTAAATCGTTACAGATTAGTGAAAAGATTTTTCAGTAAAGATTTTCCATTTAATTCTACATCTCTTGATGTAGGCTCAGGCCCGCCGAGAGGGGGGCAAAGGGGGGAAATTCCCCTGGCCCGGGTCGGCCAAGAGTAAAAAAAATTAAATGTTCAAAAATATTCAATAGGGATAAATTATGCCCTGCTGTACAATAAAAAGATTCCTTTCCCGTATAGTTTCACCTCACCTTCACTGAGTGCCTTAAATAAACCTGCAACTTTTTATGTATTGTAAAATTATTCAGTGAAAAATTGATTTTTTTATTGCATGTTCATGCATTATATTTAGCTAAAAAAAAATAGTGAAAACCCCGTTTTAGTAGCTCAATAACTTCAAAAATATCCCCGACCCCCCCCCCCCACTTGTAGGGGGGGGGGGGGGTATTGCATACCCAAAAGTCCCCCGGTAAGACTTTTACCTGACAATGTAGGGGGCTCGAGAGATACTTTTCCCCCGGGCCCGCCGTTGCTCTCGGCGGCTCTGTGTAGGCTACATAAATATCAATTCAATTTAAATATTATTTAAACCCGTCACAGGCTATAACTTCCCGATATATGTAACACGAAAAACAAACTTAGGACCAATAATAATTCGCAGTTTATCTAATTCACAAGATACAATAGTAGAAAATATCTTAATATCTCATAAATAATGTCACAGAAAGAAATTTAGGGTTAAAAAGTGAAAAGTAGGCCTTAACTATAAAAGCAAAACAGAACGAAGAAAGAAAATAACACAAACTTGTAAGTTTTTCATGTACTTGGTAGAAAATAAATAATTCAACCTGAGTATTTTGTTTATATGAAACAACTTCACAGTAAGTCCCAAAGTTATTTAGAAAATACAATTTAAAAAAAAACTAATTAATAAATCAAAAATAACAACGTTTGCCAGTATAAAGTTCAACTAAAAGCGTAAAGACGGCAGGCAGCACTTGACGGAACTGGTCCGCAACATTTAACTCAATTTTATTAAGATTCAATAATTTTGTGATATGACAGCGCATTCTAGTTACAAAAATAACAGGTATTTGCGGAATAATTCATTTATACGTCCTAAGATGGCTGCACTTTACAAACATGATCAGAAACTTAAAATTCCGTTGTTTGAGATACCAAGCGCATTCTAGTGAAAAAAATTAACAACTATTTTGGATTAGTACATTTAAAAGTCTGCAGGTAGCAGCACATTACGGGACTGAAGCGAAACTTGTATCTACCAATACCAACATGATCTAACATTTTGGTAAGCAATATTGTGAAATAAATCTGCAAATGTAGTAGTCTAAAATTCCTCAGTGAGGCGGCACACTTTTCTTTAGGAAAAAATCAACCATCCCGTCTCACTGTTTGAACTACTCTTTGTATCCGCAAGGTGCTACAGCCTGGTATGTTATAATTAAACTATTCATCGTCATTTCACAATCGTCCGGAAGATGCTGCTACCTGCATTCAAATTATAAACTAGTAATAATTAATTGCAGATTGATTTAGCAGTCATTAGGGAATAGCCCCTAGATGCTGCTGACGCTCCCTCCAGTGATGCATGCGGAGTGTCTCTGTCCGTTACACAGGTACATGAGTGTTGTATAGCTTCTCAGGAGAGGCTGGCGGATAGACTCTTGTGCCTGTGTTCGGAGCCAGAGTGACTTCCTTACTTGGGGGGAGGGCGGGCGTTTAGTGGGTATTGCCAGACTTATTCTGGATTGAGCCCCACAGAACCTTCTCTAACGAGAGGTCTGTCTAAATGCATTTTTCCGCCTATAAAAAAAAAAATCCGTAAGGTGCTGCAACCTGGTATGTTAAAATTCGAAACTATTATGCTGATATCTACATTTAAATTATTAACAACTTTTATTAATTTATTTCCCCGGTATTTTAGTGAAGCCTCCATCAATGCAATGGAGAAAAGAGCGTTGAATTGTCTTGTAAGGGGGGGGGGGACGTAAACTGCTGCCCCCCTGTGACATACGAAAAATAAATTGAAATCTAAAAATTAAAGACATTTCTATGGCAAATTACTGTAAGTTATGCAATTACTATTAGGTTACAGTTTCCAACTAAAAGTTAGGTTACTGTTAGATAAATTCAACCAAAGGTTAGACGCATTATATTTATTTATCAAAATAACAATAAAGAAATAAAATAAGCACTCATAGGACAGCCAACATAAGTGAAAACTGTCATTAAACAGATGGTTTTATTGGTTTAATATGAAATTTGATTACATAATTTTAGATTAGGCCACTAAATCAAGACAAGGTTTTTATTCAGGTTACTAAATCAAGACTCGTTTCTTTAATACATTTATGACCATCATCATTTTGCCATTTCAGTACCTATACCTACATAATTTCAACCTGAAATTTCGATAAAATGTAGGCTATATGCTAATAAACTCTAAATTTTAAGTAAAAGTAAATGTGCATATTTTTGTGGTTTAACTCACCGCCAGCAATCCTTTTTGAAGTAATCCTTCTATTTACATAAGTATCACGACACGTGTTTCGGACATATTATTCGTCCATCGTCTGGTGATAAAAATAATTAAAAACACATTCAACACAATACAACATAAATAATACTGTCCCGTGTATGTGCGCACAATTAATACATATAACATTTTCCCCCTGTCTCTTGGCTGAGACAGGGGGAAAATGTTGTATGTATTAATTGTGCGCACATACACGGGACAGTATTATTTATGTTGTATTGTGTTGAATGTGTTTTAAGTGTGTTTTTAATTATTTTTATCACCAGACGATGGACGAATAATATATCCGAAACACGTGTTGTGATACTTATGTAAATAGAAGGATTACTTCAAAAAGGATTGCTGGCGGTGAGTTAAACCACAAAAATAGTCATTTAAGCATATCCGGTGCTCTAGATTACCTATTGTAATAGATGTGCATGTTTAGGTTTGAATTGCAACATTTAAAGTTTTTCTTTTTTTCAAACAAACTAAAACACAATCTAAACGATGCACAGTATATTCACATTAAACTTGATACACGTAGTCAATTTAACTTGACTTATGTAACAATGTTACAATAATACCAATTATAGTCAAAAAAAATTATGTAGATACGATATCATACAATGTACAACCTTCCACAAGGACTGAGCACAACACATCATTTATAGCTACAGATATACTGTATGTTGGTGACACGAACTCATAAGATTTTGCCCATCCAAAAACCGTCTAACGCGCATATCATACAGTCGGGTATATACAATGTATATGCGTCTATGAGTACACAAGCTCCAGTATTACACATATATATACTTTCAATGCTGGCCAAGTGCAACACCACAAAAAAAAAGATTTTACCCTTCCATAAATCGCCCAAAATTAAGTAAAATAAATCCTCCAAGTAGGTAGTTGTCATCTTTGTGACTCTCTAACCAACAAACGTTTGTTTGAAGAAAGCGAAAAGTCCTTTGGACTCCTTTATTCCTAAATCAGGAGCAAAAATTTAATAATAAATGTTCAAGAATCAAGGACTTTTAAAATAAACTTTATTCAAGCAACAGTGGGTCATACAAAATTACATTGACTGTTACAAACATGTGTAAAGAATGTTCTCATGCTTATTTGTAAAAAAGTTTTCAAAAACGATCCTTAGCTTTTGGTCCACGGAACATGGTCAAAGTCTACACGTCATTGTATTTTGCTTGATTTATTGCAATGGGTCCTGAAAGTAAAAAAATAAAATTAGTATTGTAGTTCTACCAATAACAGATTTATAAAAAGTCCCAATGAAAATAAACTTACCCCATGGAAGTGTGTATAGGCGCTTCTTTCTTTTGACAATGAGTGATTGTTGTATGTGATCCGACAATGAATAAGGTGGGAGTTCACAGTTTGATTTTTAAACATTACCGCCTTTATTGGTATAACTGGAAATTTTCTTCTTTTTTTTATGCAGAGGTGTCAAGTGTTCTGTCCATTTGCGAAAAATTCTGTTTATGTTTTTTAGAGTTGGCTTTTTCAATTTCTAAGCCTTTAAATTTGGAATTGAATTCGCCACAAGTAGAGCAGGTATCTGCCTGTGGGTAACCAAAGCTTAAATGTTTGAAAGATTTTTCTGTAGTAATCATAGGACACCTTTACATCTTGATGGTCTTCCTTACAGTTACCACATCTTACTTAAATTTAAATCTTGTAAATAAATTCTTTTTCAAATATTTCTACCCATGATTGTTTCTAGATTTAATGTGGTTTGGAATGAAATCCATCATTCAGTGTGCATCATGTTTACCTTGCTTGCTTTAGGGGCTAAATCCAGTAGTAGCAAGTGCAGTACAAAGACATTCTAATTCTTTTTTTACCAATTCCATGAATAGAACGTAATGGTTTTTTACAAACGTCATACTCGTCTATCTTGTCATTATTGAGTATTTTTGGTAGTCAATCCACTTCTGTTAACTTTTATTATGATTATTAACGAATTACAAGAAAAAAATCATCAATACTAAGATATCACTATAATTGTAATTTTTTTGTAAAAGAACAAAAATTCATTAATTTGTTTATGAAGCCTGATTTCGTCACTGTATTTTGAACAAATGCACTAATTTGCTTGTTTTATTTCTGTTTTAGATGACAAATCGCCGAAAATTACATGTTAAATGCAGGAGGTGAAGGAGAAGAACCTTGGTATAAACGAGCTGCCAATTTGTATTCAATTCCTCGAGAAAAATCAGTCCAATGCACTAAGTGCTTTAAATGGTTACGCGAAGACTGTTCTTTAATGCCAATGCAGTTGAAATAAACTTAACTATTTGCTGAAATGTTTGTATTTTTTTCACTTAAAAATGTATTTAATTTTTAAAATACATAGAATTTTTTTTAACGTACGATAAAATTCAGCCATCTCCTTACAAAAATCTTAAGTATGTTTATTAAAATGTGTCTAATTTTAACTATACATTTTTCCTCAACTATTTGGTGGCCCGGAGAATCAGTTTAGAGAAAACATTGGTTCTGATAATCATAAGACCTGCATTTTGGAGTAAAAGAGAGTTTTTCTGGTGGGCACGATATTAGGAAGACTTTTTTCAAAATTTGAATTTTCATTTGTTTTTTACTTTCTCCACCCTATACGTAGTATATGGAGAAAGTATTGTTTTCGTAAAAATGTTCGAATTTGAATTTTCAGTTGAATTATCTGTTTTGGTGCTCCCAGAACCCCAAAAAGTTGTTTAGTGCAATTATCTGTGTTGGTGCTCCCTGAACCCAAAAATATTTTTAGTGGAATTTTTTGTTTTAGTCCTCCCTGAACCCAAAAAAGTGTTTTTAACGTGGTGTCTGTCTGTCAGTGTGTCAGTATGTATACACGACCAGAGAGGACACTATTGGTCCGATTTTCATGAAATTTGGTATGTAGGTACTAAACCCTAATATCTCCAGGCGTTTTTTTCATTTTTTGGAATTTTTAAGGGTAATTTACCCCTAAAAACCCATAAAAAACGACAAAAATGCAAATTTCTCAAAAACGGCTCTAACGATTTTGATCAAATTTTCAGTATTTATAGTGCTTAAGATGCCAAACAAAATGACACCACCCGCTTTTATCAAAACTTCGGCGTTTTATAATTATGGGGAAATGTTAAAAAATAAACAAGTTTATGTTGTCAATCTAGCATTGCGGCAACGGCCGCACGAGGTAGCACAACTGTAGCGAGCACGGCCACTAATTCAAAGGTCGCGCAATCGAATCCCGCCTGGGACAATAATTTTTTTATACGATTGACGTAGGTAGAATATTATTTTTTTTGTTTTGTTCTAAAAAGTAGTAAATAAATGATTAAAAAAAATATTATTTTGACTAGTTGGGAGAAAGTTTGTGTCAGTTAACTGATACCATTTATTGATATTTATAATAATACATCCAAAAACCAAACTCATACCTTAAAACTAGACAGTTTTGGCTCCACTGAGGTATTTTTGTTTTTGGAAAATATTTGTTAGGGACCGAGTTATAAGTCAACTGCCTCAGGGGGACAATATTTGTGTCCTTTACCTTACCAATATGGAAAAAAAGTAATTTAAAAAAGGCCGAATCAGATTTTGCAATTTTCTTCGTGAAAATGATCATATAGCTGAGAGTCCTTTACTTCCTAGACAGTGTAAAAATAATTCATTCATAGCAATAGTATGAAGTTTGTTTGCTTTCCAATGACATTATATTTAAATAATTCGACCACGCAGCTGAACCACTGACGCCAACCCCCGTATTGGGAGTATCTTCAATGCACAATGCATTACGTGCTTCGCACGCCAAGAATCCACCACGTGGCTTTGAACCGGGTACTTTTATGGTATTTTACGTTTTTAACTATTTTGGGGGAACCAAGCGAGCTAGAAGGTCGCGTAAAAAAACAAAATGTGCAGAATAACATCCTACATTCATATCTGTGGGAAAAACTCAAAAACAAAGTCATTCTCGTAGAAAAAATCTCAAAAAATTGTTACTTCCGGTCAAAAAACTTGCTTCCGGTTGTTGGATATTTTTGGCTAACGAACTTTTCTGAGCGACGAAGACAACCAACATACCAAATTTGGTCCAAATCGAACTTAAAATGCGGCCGCTAGAATGCGAACAGATATATACGATTTTTAATGACACCCCAAAACGTGTTCTGGGACCATGATCGGTGCTCATTTGCTACTCCCGACCTTAGGTCTTACCATAAGGGCCACTGCAATAGCTCATTTTTCCTATGGAAATTCGCTAATGACCATCAGCAAATAAATAACATGTTTTACCAACAAAAGTTTGAACAATTTTAGCCGACAGGTATAAACATTGATTTTTTTTTTTAAATTTGTATATTCATCTTATGGTAAGACCTAAGTTCGGGAGTAGTAAATGAGCACCGATCATGGTCTCTAGAACACATTTTGGATTTTTCATTAAAAACGTTACATATATATGTGTTCACACTCCAGTAGCCGCATTTTAAGTCCGATTTGGTCCAAATGTGATGCACTCGTTAGTTATACATATGTTGCTCAGACAGGTTCATTAGCCAAAAAAATCTAACAACCGGAAGCAACAATTTATTGAGATTTTTCTTACTAGAATAAAACCTTTTAAGGATTCATCTACAAAAATAAATGTTGGATATTATTCTGCACTTGTTGTGTTTTTACATGACTTATAGCTCGCTTGGTTCCACCAAAATCAATAAAAGTTTTAAATACCATAAAAGAACCCAGTACACCGGGGTTATTTTATTTATGAGGCATCTTCTGATCTGAGGCCTACGACCGAGTTTGTACTCTCCGAGCAAAGCTAAGCAGTCCATAAGCCGAGGTCGCACGGCTTTTGTCTGCGAGTGGAACTAAGGAGTGCTTGAGTCAAAGCTGGAGGCTGAGGTGCAAATAAATTCTACTAATATATTTTGTACACTCAGACAGCTATTCAGTGTTTTCGTGAGTAGATAAATTTCCCAAATAGTTGGTTGAAACCTTAAAATATATAAACTTAATTTTGGTTATTCGCTCAACTCATGTCAGCGGTGTGGTCGAATTATTAGATTTTTAGAGCACACTAGTCGCCAAAATCACATATTTTAGAAATGATTTCCTGGCTTTTAACACACTGTATAATTTGTCTGACTATAAAATGGCTGGCCAGATGAGGGATCAGGAAGTAAATGAAATGAAAAAATTATAATAATTTATTTTTTTCAGCTGATAGCGATATACAATCCAATAATACTATTATTCCTATTGACAAAGTAAAAAAGATGAAAATATTATAAACCACGATAATAACATGCTAAGCATGAATATACATAAGAACAACACGTGTGATTACATAACTTCATTATTTTTAAAATATAATGGCGTACATTATTTACATTACACAATGAGTACATGAATAAATTTACAAAATGTTGCAGCAATATCTTTGAAAATTCTTATAAATCATGACACACCCATGACTTAATGTATTAACCATTTAATTCTAAGATTAACAATACTGTTTCACGTTACTGTACAGTACATCTATTATTAAATTAGTTTTCTAATCGTAAAAGAAAATATAACAAATTTACAAATAAAAACCACAAAGCAAACTTAAATTTGACAGTACAAAAACATGAATTATTCGCCTTCAATAGTGTATAATAGTTTTGTACAATCTAATTTTTCTTTTTAAAAAAATACTAAACTTTATATAAATTTCAAGTTTTAGAATTTTGTAATTTCCTGAAAAATAGACAATTTAATAGCGCTCTGAATAAATTATCGTGGGATAAATTCAAAAGCACTGCTAAACGATAGAAAGCATTCAATTTCTTTTTTTTTTTAAAATATCTTAACATTTTTTGTTTACTACACCAACCTAAAACTGTGTAAATAAACCCAAAGAAGTAAAACCACAATTTATTGGGTTCTAATAAAATGTTTTTCAATATTAAGACATTAAATCATACGATCTTATTGATTAAAAAAGACAAACAACCAAACTGCATTGATTTCGTTCATCGCTAATCCAAAACAATAACACAGAACAATTAATTAACAATTGTCGTTATGTAATACTGAACGATTAGAAAAACAACTACCGATAGTTATATATTTACAATGTTTGTTCACTTAATATCAGAAAATAGTTGAAACAAAACCACAGTAACTTTTTTTTGTAAACTCTCCCCCCACCCCTTTATGAATGTGTTCTACTGTTATTTGTATGAAGATTGTGCTATGCTGGGTTTGTTTCTTTGGTGGTCAGTGACTAGTTTAGTATATTGTTTTCATAAAGCACATGTTTGCAAGAAAAATCTTATACTAATTTACTACACTATTTATTGTAAAATTTACATTATTTTTTTTAGATTATCGGATATTATTTTCTATAATGGCAATAAAGTACACCAAAATAAACTTATTTGATTATGAACTTACTGCTTAATACAATTTTTAACAAGTAAACTAATTCTATAAATGCTGCCAGCAATTGTTAACAAGGCTACAAATTAATATTTGTCACAAAACACTTGTAAATAAATGAATGAATGATAAACTTTTTGTACTTTCACAGAATCAATTAATTTATCATTCATTATGATGGAATTTCACGAAGAACCAACTGTCGTTAGTATAAGTTATCGTAAATAAATTGGTTAGTTTATTCCAGTAAAACCAAAGAAGTAATAATATTTTAATTATAGGCCTTTGCTAATTCACATACATTCGGTACTAAACAGAAAAGTCATCTGAAGAGACCAAAGAAGTTACTAAAACAACGAGGTAGTCCAAGTTTCCGTATGAACTGAGGCAAATTAAAAAAAAAACTTTTGTCAAAATCAATTCTGTTGACTTACAAATAAATGTGCACTAACTGAATTGATTTCGATAAAGAATCCATAGCTTGAGAGGATTTCTCAATAAGTGAATTTATAATAAAAACTTTTGTGTTAGATTGAACAGAAAGAAAACAAAACTGTCGTTTGACTTGTACAGCCTGAAAACATTTTCGCTCCTTATCCAACGCAATAGTATGGTGACCTTTATCGGACGGGTAGTATGGAGAATTACGAAGCGGTCTTGGGCCTGTTTACACCCTCCCTCATCGCGGCATCGTATTTAGGACTCACCATCCTTTCCCACGAGTTGTTTCTTCCCCCCTACTACTGTATTTTGTTTTTAATCGGTATCGAACTTTGTGAACGAGGGTGTCATTATGCGTGGAAAGCGAAACCGTGTTGTTTTATATTTAAATAAACAAGAATTTTTTAGAAAGATGCAGTTTTTTGCATATGGTTGGGTACATTAAGGGCTACAAAAAGCCAGATTTTATCAAAATCGTTAGAGCCGTTTTTTTATAAAAAAAAATAATAACTAATTTTTTGGGGGCTTTTTGGCCAAAAAGGGGGTTGTTTTTCAAAACCTATACTATAGTATAGTGAGAAAGTCAAAATGGGAAGCAATTAAAAGATTAGATGGAGGTGATTCAATAAAAAAAGTGGCAAGTGATTTAGGTGTTGAGGAAGTGACTGTCGGGGTGGAAGACGAAATAGATCGGAAATTGAAAAGTGGGTATCTCAATGGTATTCAAATAAAGAAGAGGCTGGACTATCAATAAAAAAAGCGAGCATGAAAAAACTTCAAAGGCATTATCATTGTGGGAACTATTTTTAAAATTGTCGCATATACACGACATTTAGTCTTTGTAATGAAACGTAGCGAGTTCTTTTGTTACAGTCCAACTTTGCACATACGTGACACTGTAACTGATTATTTATAGTAGTTATAAAATAAGTTTTAACATAACACAATTTTTCAAAGACAAATTTAGCCGTATTTGAAAATACTGAAAACATATACGCCCTACGTTAAACAGAACATGTTAAAAACAAAATTATAGAAAATAGGAACATAGATTGAACATATAAAAATAATAGGAGTTTCACACATAAGTGTCTATTTATTCATTAGAAAACCTTCAAATTAAATAAATTCACCAAAGTAAAAAATACAAAAAACATAAAATCAAACATATTTAGAAACGTATAGCAAACGTCAAAATTGCAGACCAAGCGCCACATATGAGCGGCAGACATTCCTACATACTCATACTAATAAAATAGGCTAGTACTTTAAAGTTAGCTATTAAATAACAAAAGAGTGCTGCCAGCCTATTATATGAGTGTATTATATGCGATGTCAGTCTATTTCAATCAGACCAGGCGTCGCAAATTTGCGGCACCAGTCTCTGGATAAAAACCACTCATCGCATAAATGCGATATTAATCTATGTTTACGAAACAAATTTACAATTGCGGTAGTGGACTTGTTAAATAGGGTTATCGTTCGACTTTAAAACAGGGTGATAACCCAATCACTGTGTCCGTATATCTTGCACAGTATATTGAGATCAAAGAGTACATTTCACATTGTAAATACCGCTCTCTATAAGCTGCACTGGCTTGTTAAAGCACATAGACCTACATCAAAACTGTACTGCATTTAGAAGTTGTTTAGTTTTTTTATTGGTTTGAAAGTTACACTGATCAATGAAACCCCGAATTACAAAAACAAGGAACAAAAAACAATTCGATCACGCGACTGAACCGCTGATGTAAGTTTAGCGAATTAAATTTACATGATTTAGGATTTCAAACAACAATTTGGGAAATTGGTCTGCTCACGAAGGCCTGCGTGTACAAAATGTATTAGCAGAATTTGTTTGCACCTCAGTTAACTAGCAGTGGAAAAACTCGCTTTGCACGTTAGGATCTTGACCTTGCAGCCTCGGGTTATGGACCGTTTCGCTTCGCTCGCAGCGTACAAACTCGTATCAGAAGATGCTCCCACGTGGCTGAATGAGGTACTTTTATGATAGCTTATCTTAGGTTCTGATCGACTTTGGATGAACCAAGTGAGCTACAAGGTCGTATAAAAAAAAGAAAATGTGCAGAATAATATCCTACATTAATTTTTTTAGATAAAACCCTAAACAAATTTCATTCTAGTACGAAAATAAAAACATTTTTACTTCCGGTTAAAGAACGTGCTTCCGGCTGTTGGATTTTTTCGGCTAACGAACGCGTCCAATTTACTTAGACAACCAACACATGTACCAAATTGGACATAAAAGGTGGCCGTTAAGAGTGCAAACACATACACAATTTTTAATGACACCTCAAAACTTGTTCTGGGGACTATGATCGGTGCTCATTTACTACTCCCGACCTTAGGTCTTACCATAAGGGTCACTGCAATTTTATTATAAGCTAGAAGACAATTTTGTTCATTGTATTTGTCTACTACCGACTTTTTTACATTTAAAGCACTAAATACAATTTGAACTACCCTCAACTGCTACTACGACGGTAGTTCAATGAACATAAATTGTTCTAGTTATTGTGGTTCAGGAATTCATAAATCAGTGTGATTTTGTCGCCACAGTGCTCTTCAACTTTTCTATACAGTTTGAGAGTCGTTTATAAGTTTCACCATTGTCTGTATTACAGCCAATAGATGTAAAAATATTGCAGTACAATTTAACGCTGTTTTTTTTTTCTCAAAATCAAGCTGGCCTAATATACAAAACAACTTTCAATAAACATACAGATGGGCAAAAGTCTCAATACCCGAAGAATTAATTTAATGACGTACAAATAAGTAGATTTTAGTGTAAGGAGGTTATAATCTTAAACCGGTCATGATCAATAAAACTAATATTACAATAGTATTGGTGATTTTCGTTACTCATTTTTGCCAGAAGGAAAAAAAGTCTATCTTAAAAACTAGAAGATTCACAACATGAATAACAATTTAAACGAAGTAAGAAAGAACATAGTTTCTTACATTCTAATTATCAACTAATAACACTCGAGTGGTATACATTCTAAAAGTACAAGAGTTATTTTTAGCTGAGAAATATCTAAATGTGTTTATATTTAATAGACAAACGAATAATAATAAATCTCATTTAAACCAGACTGTCGGTAACACATTACTTTGTTTAACATCTAAAATAGTAAAAAGAACTTGATACTTGCAGATGGCTACAAATGTTAATCAATAATGGTACAGTTATGTATAAGTAAATGGCAAACTATGGCACCTTATGAGGTAAATTATTTAAACAAAAATACTTAAGTCTAATTTTTTAAAGGTAAAAGTAATATTAAGGCAAGAACCGTATACAGTATTGTGGAAAAAAGAATAACTGTAGATATAAGAAGCTAGTTTGGCACAGTCTAGTCAAGGTGAAACGTTATCACATCCCTACATACTGAGACGAGACAATCTCTGTGACAAGTAAGGGCTATTCTGATTTTTAAGGAATAGAGTCAAGAGTACCCGTGCTTTGCAATAGAGATGGGTAGGTCCGGATGGATACCATTTTAGTTTTTTGCCTCTGCATTTGTTGTAAAAATAGACAGTTAATTTTTATCCTGTTGAAAAAATGAAAACATCTTTTTAACTTTTGGGTGTATTAATTTAAACTTTAAAAAAATATTTATTCTTCATGTTTCTCATAAGAAAAGGTATAATAATTGACAAAGGAAGGTATTTTATATAAATACCTTAGATTTGCATTAATACTGCAGACAGTGCTTTCTTTGGTCGCCGTTTAAGTGACGACTCGCGTTTCACCTATTGTTCAGGCATTGTTGAATCACACTTTTTATAAATGAATGGCATTTAAGGTATTTATATATCATATCCATTCCAGTGAAGCAAACACAAACATATCCTGAAGGTAGTTTACCTCCGGCAATACAAAGATTTCTATTAAGTATGGGTGCCAGGGGTTCCTAGTTACAGCCCTGTGTTTACATTTTCTAAAAGTTAACAAAATGATTTCTAACAGTAAAACTATTTTTGAATATTGTTTACTAACATTTCTAAATGATATATTGAAGTAAATTAAAATGAGCTCCAACTGTATATTCGCTTACCAATTTACTAAGAGATCACATATGAATCCTTTTACAGAACTACCAACAAAACTTAGTAAATATACACGTTAAATTATTAAAAAGCAAATCCTTATTCTAGTTTCAATTACAATATTAATAATAAATCATAAAGATTATTAAAAGTTAAATTAAGGAACTAAATCAAGAGGTATTTTGCAGAGTCATGGATATGCGCCTAAACTAGACAATATTAATATATTTATACAGGTTACATAATGGAGATATTGTCAGATAGATAGATAAATACGTAGAAAAATGTTACTGTGTCGACATTTAGGTGTATTTTGTTAGCTAATTTACAAAAACTTTTGTGAGGTAGATGATGATTTTTTAAAATATATTAAAAATATAAACATTAAGGAAGTTTAACCCTTTCGACTCTCGTGTCGGCTGTGGGCCGACAGCGGCCATTTACAATCACTTTATTGTTCAATTTTATAGATGATTTTATATAAAATTGCCGTCTTGAACCGTTAACCGAAGAGTGTGCACCGACCGACGTGTGATCAATATTGTGTGTTTTTATAACCTATGTAAATGTGTTTTTTTTATGTAAACATCATTTTTAAACACTAACGAGCTCCGCATGGAGTGATACGGTTCTGATGATGGGCGCTCGCAGCCCGAAACTGCAGTAATCGTAACATAATAAACAGTGGATTAGTTTGAACTACCGAAAAAAAGGTAATAAATTTATTTCCTTAAATATTTAAATTGCACTCGGTATACTTTGTGCGTCAGTGATGGAAAAATCTGCGACAATACTTTCTTATTTATTCTTCCGGTGAACGATGTTGTGTCGTCGGCTGATCGACTTTTACCTACTAACGCAGTAGCAATTACGTCACAGTTTTAACCATGCCGCTGTTTACTGTTTAGAGGTTATGTGAACGACAAAGATATCGATCAGTATTTGGAGGAATCTTTTATATGGCGATCTGAAGATATTCAGTGCCAGAGAGAAGGAATATTACTAAATTTTATACAAGTATTTTGTTTTTTGTTTTCATTAGCTGTAGTATTTGGTCTAGCAGTAAGAATTTTTTTTTTTAAATCATTAGTTGCCTATAATAGCAGAAGTTATTTCGCGTGTACTCCAATGCTGTATCTGCATATTAAATGAGAGTCGAAAGGGTTGATATTCTTTAAGGGTCTGCTGTAGTGGCGCCCATCTTGGACTTTTATCCCGTAAGAGCAATGTTAAATTTAAAACCATTTATTTAGTTTATTTTTTGTCATAAATCGTGTGCAAGATCTCATTTTAAACATAATCACAATCCGAATCTGTTTTGCATTTCACATTTTTTTAAATCCAGTTCATTTGTCACGTAATTGAAATTTTTTAAGTACCAAGTTTGAACTTTTTTCCTTAAACAATATACAATTTATAATTAAAAGTGAATCACAAGCCGGATCCACAATTTACGAAGAATATTAATTTATTTCAGCACTCAATTGTAAAAGATGGATTTATAAAATGGTTTTAAATGAGAATAATGTCAAAGCGCTCAGCTGCAAGAAATTGCACTGTTTAGGTATGGTTGTACAGTGAAGCGCTTGGAATCGCCGATCGCTTTCTTTTTTACTGGAGCAGACCCTTAAGTTGTTTACTCAATTTTTTAAAATAAATAAATACAGTATCTTTCTTATAATACTCATTTAATTCTGACCGAAATTGTTGTAAAATCCTTTGAACTTGTATTATTAAAAAGCCTAAATACTTTTAAAAGTAGAATTTTATTTTATAAAACACTTGACCACAAGAGAAGAGGACCACACCAACTGCTACTAACCAATAAAAAAACATTAGCTAATCATTGGTCCTATTCGCTGAGATTGGTTGTTTCGGTACATTCAATTTGAACATTTAATGTATCATTACATACGATGAAAACCATGTTATAGAGTTCAAAAATATTAAAAGTTCTAACAACTGAATGTAGCCATTCAACATAGTTGTTTTAGGTTAAAATTTCAGAGGCACATTGGACAATACAAGAAAAGATGATTCCCATTCCCTCGTGGTCATTCAGTAATAACATGCTGCAAATATTCTGTCTATTAATAAAAACAAAATATCGCTGATTTCTTTTGTATTCCTGGACAAATCAAGTTTCAGACAAAGCACTCGGTACGTCTATTAAATAACTAGACTGATTAAATTGAGACCTCTCAGCAAGCAGCAGTAGTTTGACTTTAACTTTCTTCGGTTTTTTAAATGAAAGTTTGTTCAGGACATTCGTCATCTTTGATCTCGCGCATCTGGCTGCCATTTGTTCTACTTAAGTACAAGCACACTCATTTCCATAAGCTGTAGAAAGTATTTGAAAACATTCGTTGGTGTTTTTGTTCAATTTTAAATCAAAACGATGTTCTACTTTTAGCACATTACAGAAAACACCGCTGTACTGGCAATTTACAGTCAACTAACAGACACAGAGTATTTCTGCTTGAAATGCGAGACAGACACATTCAATGTCGCTATGAACGCACTTATAACCGGTTCCGACAGGTTTGTTCATGTGGTAGAATCACAGTCTCATTATTTAAAAGACATACTTTGCACATTATTTTGCGGTTATCTGTCAAATGATTTAAACTGAAGCTGCGTTTACACTCTGTAGCAAAACCGGCTATATTTAGCATTTGCTAAAAGTAGAAAAACTCACTTCTGAAAAGTGCTACATAACATTACTAAGTAGCAAAACTTCTGTTATTTATTTGCAGTCGGTAAAATCAAAAGAAATCCATGCTACATCTAGCAAAGCAGGTTTATTGTCTAGTAGAATTATTAATATTTGAATTTCTTCTCTATATGCATTCAAATGTTTATTGCTAACCCTTAAAAAAGACGGTTTACATTTGGTATACTTGTACATACAGAACTTGTACTAATTTAATAAATAATAATATACAAGAAAAACAATAAGCGTTTACTTGTAGTTCTGAAGTAAATCAAAGTTTCACAGACAAGAGGAAAGCAAAGTGATATGGCACACTTGAAGATTTAAAAAAGATAGTTTAAACTCTGGTTGAGTTTCCACTTGCTACAAATATCTAAGTCACTGCCTGCTTCTCGCAGACATGTATGGCATCTCTGAATTTGGTAACTTTTTTCTTGATTCTATCAGCAATCATACAAATGATATACACTTGAACTTGGTTTTAACGGCCTTGGCTAGTGCGTCAACTCGGACGTAGTCATTTTTTTAAGGTCAGTCCAAATCGTTATCTTTTACGTTATAATAAACCCCTGTTTTAGAGTCAATAAATATTTTAACCACTCGGTAGTAAAATTTTAAATCTACAAAATATCAATGCCAAACTTTGATTCAGTTTTCTCAGAACTCAAAAAATGTTAGAATTCCCCCTTTCCTTTGACGTCAGGCCGAATATTTTCTCCCTCTTCAAAATCAAACCGCGAAATAAAAACTATGTATTTTTTTCACACGTAAAATGTAACTGCGGCGGGTCTCATCAAAGACGGTAGAGGGGGTTCCACTACAAGCAACACTGCTAACTCTCCCTTCCTAAGGAACAACTCCCACGCTATGCATCGTCAGTATGTAACTAAACCCACAACCTTGCTGGGAAAGAGTTCGGACAATACAAAAGGGTAGCGATGCTCAATCCCCCTGGCGAGACATTTATGTAGTTGTTGTGATCAGACAGTTGTCCCCAACCCCACAGTAATGTTGACACTTTAAAATTGTTGCGTGTTTTTTAATACAGTAAGTAAATGTTTTAATAAGTACTGCAATTTTAGTGTTTAATTTGTTAATACACACTACATGTATGTACTCATTAAAACATTAACCAATGTTACCTAATTTATAATTGTAGGTGACCTCAGCTCCAATTATTGGGACCCTACTGTACATTAAAAGAAAAGTATAGTGTTTTTCTTTTTAATAAACGTCCTGAATAATGTTGCCAATAATAGTAATACCATAGATCATGAATAATAAATAGATCTTGCATCCATACGGGGGTTGTGTGCCGGAAAAAAGGTATTCGCGAAAATAGTACATGATCTCGCCGCGAGGTAGCGCTAGGGAGAAAGCATTGTAAGCATTGGTGTTTCCAACCAGCTTCCTTCGTTTCCCCAATAGATAGCGCCAAAAAAGTCGAATTTCCAGAGGAACAAAATATTGCATTGGATCGGAGTTCTATTAGGTTATCCAAATACAATGGTAATACTGTCTAGTTGTTTTTCCTTTCACTCAAGGTAACAACAATATGATTTCCTGTTGGTACATCTTTATAACATCACTCGGACGTAGCGTCAACATTAGTTCGGTCCATTCGTCGACGTTATAACCAAGTTCAACTGTACTGAAAATCTTCACTCATCATAAGTAAAGCGTTTTTAAAGCTACTGTCACACCTTATTTCATCAAAGAAGTTGCACAAGCACAATTTTGTCAACAGCAATCAGGTTATTTAATAAAACAGTTCCGCTGTATTTAACGACAGCCGAGTATTTGGCTACGAGCACTAGATCTCTTCTCTGCGACATCTCGGAAAAGGATATGATTTTTGCTAGACGTAACATATAGCATGGGCACAAAAATCACTAAATAAAATTTTTGCTATATTTAACAATGTTATACAGCGAAAGTTATATAACAGGTTTTGCTACATACTGTAAACGCAGCTATTTTCTACTTCTATCAACACTTGAAATTACAAAATGCGTATTAGTTTTTGGATCATTAAAAAACCTACTTCCAAGTTCTACAATACAAATGGATTATGTACACTGGCACGGACAATGCAGTAAAACTTTATTACTAGAAACCTAATGTTCTTTCTACGTACGGTGGATTGAAAATCTATGAATCGCTATTTTACCTGAGATACGAGAACAAGAAACTTAAAACATGCATGAGGCAGTGGAAGCCCATAGCGGTACTTTGTACTATGTTTGCATATTGGTTCTGACGTTCTGAGCACAATAGAACATGTAGCTGTTTCACATTCTGAGAGATATTCAACGCTGCAACTTTCAAATTACAAACACTTGAGCCTTGATTTTTGATAACCGTAACGTTATGCCTGAGAGAAGAGAAAGTGTTTTTATGTTTGTCTTATTAGGTTAATCTATTTTTGTCTAAAATTTGTACTTACCAATAACTAGTTTAATCCAAATTTCGTTTACAAAGCAGTTTAATCATTTAAGTTTTATTCGATTAAGAAAACCTCCACTCAAAAATTTTGATGTACAGTAAAGTTCTGCTATTCCGAACAAAGTTCAGCAAAAATACCGATTTTTTAACGTAAAAACAGGAGAAATTAAAAAGACATCCGTGAAAAAACGTACATTTATTGTTATACAAATAAGTTAAATAGAGACATATATAGAGACTAAACTTGATGAAAACGCCTAATTGGAATGAAAGCTGGTTTTGTTTTCTTCACGCTTTCCATCCGTTTTGCGGGAAGGAAGCTACTGCAACAAGAGAACGGTGAAACGGATACCGGGTCCGTCAGAAAGAAGGAAGAATTAGATACAACAGCTAGGCACTAGTAATGTTGTTGCCACCTGCCAGTTGCGTTCATCCGTTTTTGTTATCTCGAAGGAAATTTATTTTTTCTCGATCTTTTTTCAAGACAATGCGGTACTAACGGAATGACAAAACGGACAGTTCGAACAACCTATTCCTTCCCTTCCGTTTTTAGAATAAAACGGAATCATAACACGACGGAAGGAAAAAAATTGGATATTGTAAACCGACACTGAGGCGAGGTCCAGAGCATTTACCGCGTCTACGTGTGATATGAGTCGAGCTTGAGCGTTTTCCTCCTCGCCAATAAACGCTGTAGAGAACTGACACTAGCAGATGTTCCCGCACTTAATTTACGCCTTGACAAGTCAATACGTTGACATTATTCATGAACTCCGTTTATTCCCGCCAAACCGAACAAAGTTTGGTCTCAATTAGTTCGGAATAATGGGACTCTACTGTATTGATGAAACAATCCTCTTTCCAAGAAACACAGGCGGAATTAAATTTTTGTATTGATCCTTTACCCAAAACTTATGAGACTCTTCTGTGCTTTTTTTATGTGTACTGATTTATACATTTATACCATGAGTGTGTACACAGAAAGTCTAGATATAAATATTGTCTCAAACTTCCCCAGGCTTTTCTACAGATAAAAATGAGAAAAAAAGGTTCAATAAACATAGGTCCGGAAATACTTCATTTTCTAATTATCCACCGTATTGTTTTCGTTTACTAAACACGTATAGTCTACCTTTGGAAATAAAATAGACATTGATCTCAAATTTTGAATGTTCTATTGTATTCTTTTAAAATTTTTAATATCAAATATCATCTAAATTAAATTAAATTTCAAACTAGCGATTTTCCATCAGATTCAAGATCCAATCATCCATTTAGCCACTATTCATGCGAGAAGGGAGGCTTCGCCCAACGTCTTTAAAGCTAGAAGGTAACACTGATTCACTGACATTAATTAATAAACACTTCCCGTATTCGGACCCCCCTCAACCTTATACTTGAATTAAAGCTCTCGACAAGAAACTTTTGGGAAAATTGACAGAATTTAACATTTTTTTATTTAGGAACCACCTTTTGGGCGGGAAAGATTTTTTAATTTTTGCACTTTAAGCGCGTTTTGTAAGAAAACGGTAAGAGATAGCAAAAAATGTTAAATAGACAAGTTGTAGAAAATTAAATTTCAAACTAACGAGTTTCCATCAGATTCAAGATCCAATTATCCATTTAGCCACTATACGTCCGAGAAGGGAGGCTCCGCACAACGTCTTTAAAGTTAGGCGGGTTCACCGATTCACTGACATAAACTATGAGGCACTTCCCATAATCGTACTCGCCTTGACCTCATACTTGAAGTAAAGCTCTCGACGAGAAGCTTTCAGAAAAATTGCTAAAAGTTAACATTTTTAATTTTGAAATCACCTTTTGGGCGGGAAAGATTTTTTTAAATTTTTTCATTTTTCCACTTTGTGTTTTGTAAGAAAACGGTAAGAGGTAGAAACAAATGTTAAAGACAAAAGTTGTAGACAATTTAATTTCAAACTAACGATTTTTCATCAGATTTAATATCCAATCATCCGTTAAGTCGCTATTCACACGAGAAGGAGCTCTGGCACACAATCCTTCAAATTTCCCATGTAAATTTTATGAAGATAATGTTTAATGAGTTTGAGTCAGCTGCCAAATAAAACAGCTGATTTATGCTCGGTCACCTAAGTACAAACGAGTCAAAGATTAACGAGATTCTTTAGCGAATTTTCCAACTGCGAGCGAAGCGAAGCAGCCATCTGATTCCGAAGGCCGAGGAGGGGTTGGGATGCGAAGCGTCCAGGGGCAAAGCCCTTAGTTGTCTATAATAACATAAAAATAATAATAATAATAGTAGTACAGAAGGAAATTATGTTTTGAGTTTATAGCCAATAACTCGTTTGTCTTTTGAGCTTCGGGAAAAATATACGGTTTTGTTTGTTATTAAAAATTATCTTTTTTTGTTGCTAATAATTTTTTTGTAAAGTTAGCGCTTTTACAGATATTTGACATTAAAATTTGTAAATGGCCGTTTTTTTAATATACAAAAGAACGTTCTGTTTACAAGGGTAAAGGGTTACGTAACAAAAAAGTATAGCAAAATTTAGGTCAATATCTTTTCTATTTCAAAAGATATCAAGTGTTTAGAAAAAAAACCAAAATGGGGAATAATTAGAAAACCAAGCATTTATAGGAACCTTTTTTCTTATTTTCGTCTGTAGAATAAATAGTATTATGAAATTTAAAACAATATTCTCTACACTACTCTGTACATTGGTCTAATTAATTTAAACCCCCTAGAAAATAACAACACAGCTAATATAGTTTGACTAGCTGACCCGCGCGAAGCATTCGCATTTTAACTTACTTAAATCCCACTTCATTAAAGTACACACCGTATATTTAGTATCGTGTAGTGCGTATACTATACGATACTAAATATACAATTAATTAAAAATAGCAATGTATTGGCGTAATGGCAGCTCTCCAGCTGGGTATTGTTATCATCAGTGTTACCAACGCCAGGAAAATATCCCTACAACTTACTTGATCTTACATCACTGTTACTTTCGGATTCTTTATTTTTTTTTTTTTCGTATAACTGTATTTTGTATATTTTTCCGGTGTAGCGGTTAAGGAAAGCTTTAAAATGATGCCTCATTTATGTAATTTGATGATGTATTAAGGAAGTTATGGCGTACCGACAAATAAATGGCCTTGAGAAATAATATATGTGATTGTGTTATAGTGCTCAGTATTTCATATGATACAAGCCTAAAATGATATTGTGACAAATTTCAAAATCAACAACCACATCTGTTTGTTAGTTACCGTTTGCAAATTAAACATTTTACCAGTATAAACTTACTCGGATAAAATTCTCTCTCAGAATGGACGCCTACATGGACTATTTTAAAGACTTTGGAGATATAACGTATACTAAACATCCAACTAAACTAAATACTTCTACAACAAATATGATTATCACTTAACACAACTCAATTCTTGTTTTTTTGATTAATTGGATAACATGTATTGGTAAGCCTGTGCAAGCTGTAGTAACACTGCTTACCCGAGTACATAAAATAAGTTCATTTGAATAACGGAACCTATAATTTTGAAAGTAATGATTGTTTTTTTTTAGCAGCAGTTATTATAGATAGATAACGGTACTTTTCAAAAATACAAGATGTGACAACAAACAATTTGCTATTGCCCACATTTCGTATGGTAATTCGATCAAATTTATTTAATTTGACGAATGAAATAATCAGTAATTTGCACAGGCTTTCGAACAACAACAAAACTAGGTATGCATATTATTAGTCCTATTAAATATATTGGATAAATATTAACTTACAGTACACAGTAAATTTTATTCATTTAGACCAGAAAACCTTTAAATAAAAATATGAATAATGCGATCACTGTCCTAGCAAGTGCTGTATCTACTTTTAAAACAAACTTATTTTATCTGTACAAATTAATTATAAGCATAAATACACTCCAATAATACGGTCCAACTTAGGTTTTCGTCTACAATTTTACATAACACTTTTAAAAATAAACGTCGGATTAAAGATGATTTAAAATTTGAACATTATTATTTAATTATTACACTGGTCAAACCTTAGAACAACTGACCGTAAGTTGTAGTTTCTGCCCATAGCTTTAATAAAGCATTGGAAGTGGCAGAAAAAAGGCGATGACAATTACTAGAATTGAACCTATGTCAGTGCAAACTGCACAGTCTAGGCCAGGGCTGTCCAACATGCAACCCGAGAAATATACCTAAAAACATCTGGTGTGCACATCACACAACTTTCCTTACCAAAATAGATGCTGTATCAATTACCAAATTTTTCGAGCGAGAGATTGATGATACCATTTTCGAGTTAATAGGAGTATCCGTTTCGAAGAAAGCGGTACTAACTTCAAAACGGTTAATCCCACGGACCTGATTTTGGTCTCAATCGATTTCTCACCCCCAAAAATGTCAAGGTCGATACCAAACACGGCTAGTTTAAAAAAAGTCATTTTTGCCCCCAAAAAGGGCGTTTTTGGGGTCAATTTTTGAAAAAATGGAAAAAGTTGAGTGGGGTATCTTTTTTGACATTCTTTTGGACGCTGAATCGAATGAGACCATTTTCAAGTCGATAGGACCAGCCATTTCGGAGATACAAACAAAATAACTTGCGTTTTTGTAATAACTTTTTTCAACGAATTTTTAAGGGTATATAGCGTACATAGCGTGTTAAGGGGGTCTGAGTAGAGTATGTTAGCAAAGTTTAATCAAAATCGTTAGAGGGGTTTTGGAGTAAATACCAAAAATGTGCTAAAAACTGGTCCCACGGTAAGACACCACCTCCGATTTGCTTCAAATTTACATGGGTTTAATTGTTTACGTGTTTGAAGATATCCTGTAAATTTCAGTTCGATCCGTCCAGCCGTTTGCCCTGTGCACTCCGGACACACACACAGACAGACCAATTGCCAAAAATGCATTTTTTGGACTCAGGGGGCCTTGAAACGTAAAGATATTATGAAAACTCGACATCGAATTTTTGGGTCGATCGCAATACTTACCTTACCTAGTATAGGGTAAGGAAAGTAAAACTAAAATTTCAGTTTATATTCTGCCAGTTTTTGTTTCTGGCAGAGCAGACCTTCAAGTACAATAATGTTACTTGTATGAATTTATGAAGTCAAAATACAGTGGTGTTCCCTGTCTGATAAAACACTAAGTTGTTTCGTTTGTTAACAAAAAATAATAAATACTCTGGTTTGTGAAAACCAACATCACGACCTTTCCACTAATTTTTGTGTATATTGGTTATTTTAATAATTTAACAAACAAAAAAGTTGTTTTACCCATTAAAAATCTTTGAAAAATTGCATACGAAGTATTTTATGATGAGGCCCTAACAACCGCTGCTTTATTTATTGCAGCCCTTGGGAAAAGTTGCATACAAAGTATTTTATGATGAGGCCCTAACAACCGCTGCTTTATTTATTGCGGCCCTTGGGAAAAGTTGCATACAAAGTATTTTATGATGAGGCCCTAACAACCGCTGCTTTATTTATTGCGGCCCTTGGGAAAAGTTGCATACAAAGTATTTTATGATGAGGCCCTAACAACCGCTGCTTTATTTATTGCAGCCCTTGGGAAAAGTTGCATACAAAGTATTTTATGATGAGGCCCGAACAACCGCAATTTTATTTGTAGCGGATCTTGGGAAAAGTTGGACAACCCTGGACTAGACCTTGCTTACTGTGCTACTACTTCCAACTGTGAATGATCTGAAGTCAACTAACCATCAGTTGTTAAGAGAAAACCAAAGCTATACAGCTCATTTGAAAAAAAGCTAAAATTTACAACATTGACATGGCACACAATTTGAATTACTTACTTTGTTCTTTCAAAAGGACTATTTGAACCCTAAAACTTATGGCCAAGGTAGTGTACATTTGTCAAACGGAATTGGCTTTGTAAAATGTATTAGTGAGAATAAAGGAATTTGAATGGAAAAACTTAACAATACATAGTTTGGTTAACTCCGCCACATCATCCCTTATTAAATCTGCATGTAAAACCATTTAAACTTTAACCATTTTTTAGATATTTCCTTATTGCTATTATTTTTGGCTGTAAAGTTGAATAGAGGCAATTTTGATGTCAGTTGAGTAATTATAAATTTAAAATTGCATTTTTCACTAAGTAATACTTGTATTCAGCCAAATAAATGTTCTATGAAACTGGGAGGAAAACACAACACAAACATATCTGTATGAATATTTTATCATATTAAAGTGGAAATTAAAATTTTGAACTTCCGAAGTGAATGCAATCATTTCTAGATCATGGTGTTTTGCGTAATGTTTTCAGTACAGCTAACATTTGATATTTTGAAATTATGTAACCGTGTAGATATTAAATTGTTAAAACAATGGTTTAAACCATTTTGATTCACAGAGAGGCAAATACATACCACTTGTACTGCATTTAGAAAATAATAAAATTCATGTAAACAGAGCTCAAATTTACAACTTATATCTACAAAGAAAAGTTTGTACCGATTCTTGTCATTAAATAATTAATCTAGAATATTAAATCAATGGATACTTGTAATGCTTGAGGCTTACGGATAATTACTTTACCTAAAATATTAAGGAACTTTGGGTGTTAGATTGAAATAAACTTGAGGTAAATATAATAAATCCAAAATTCTACAAATAAAAATAGAAAACATTACGTTCACTAAACTAAATATTGTTTTTTTTTACACAGACAAATTTGAATGATCAGGAACAATATAAATCGAAATACTGTATGGTGAAAGTCATGTTATAAGAAGAAGAAAAAACTTAATAAAAAAATTGTTATTGTTTAAAAATTGTATCGTTATTGCTAACTAGTTTAAATATCTATATTTATTAAGTATATAAGTATTATGTAAATGTCCTCCAATTTCCAGGAGATGATAACCACTCAGTTTTTTCGTCTTAAAAGAAAAAAACATCTTTTGATGACCTCAACATATATTTGAAATCTCAACACTAACAAAAGTTATAACGGTTGCCAACAAAGTTGTTACCTGGACACCTCCAGGTTATGCCAAAAAATAGATGAGATGGTTCAGTTAACATGTACAAATAATTTTTTAATGCAAGAAACTGAAAACCAGAGAACTGCAATTGGGAAGCCATAAAAAAAACCACGCCTCTACCATAGCTGATGAGCAACAGAAGAAGGTATATAAAATACTAGTTTTGACAATGAGATGTTGAATTAGAGATATAAATAAGTTTGATCTCATATCGGATTCGAAGTCCTCGAAATATTTATAAAAACCATTCCGTGTGTTCTTTTTATTATGTTCTTATTTGATGTTTTCTATCCAGTCCGGTAAATATAGGTATGTAGGAAGAAAATATGTCCGTATCATTTTAATAATGATACACTAATACAAGCAAAGGAGTTGTGTATTCTATTTTATGAAATATTACTTTTGGAGGTTTAGATACTAAAAATTGTGCGCGACAAATTTTGGTAAAACCACACTGACTGATACATACAGATTTAGCTTTATTAATTTCTAGGGGAAACTCCGGCGTGCTACGCACATCAACCCCGTTGGAACCTTCTATACTCATAATCATGTAATGTTTTCTTTATAATAAATGTGTAGGATTAATAATAACCCCAAACTTAAGATGGTAAATAATGTTAAATGTCCAAATCAAGTTATTTCGTAAATTTTATAACAGCGATTATAATAAAGGTTAAAATAACCAGCAAGGCTCAGGTCTACAATTTAACAAAAACCTAACCTAAAAGTTAGAAATACAAATTATTGCTTCAAAGTCTGAAATCAGCTGTTAATGGAAATATTAGAGCAAACAGCTGTTTCATCTGTTATTTTATTCAGTTGGTTGCTATGGTAATATATGTAAAAACATGTGTTGGTTCAGCAGTCTAGGTCTAACCTAAGAATTTTTTTCAGACTAAATTTAGAAATATTGAAATAAAAAATGTATTTATCAAAATGAATTATGCCCTATGTTATGTTACTCAGGGATAGTGTAGCTTTTTATTAATAAAACTATTTTTTCAATCGGTTCAGTATTTCCAGAGATTACCCCATACATACAAACAAATAAACAAACATAATATTAGTATAGATAAAAGCTGGTTTGTACTACTTGGCCATTAGTTTTAGGCAAACACTATTAATATCAGTATACATTAAACATCAACTACCTACTGTTTGTTTCAAACATAATTTGGTGTTTAATGGAAACTGTGTAGGCCTACCAATATTATTAAATTTAATAAATATTGTTTAACTTATCACAATCTTTTTCCATTTAGATTTATGTAAAATTATTTCATTTTTAAAGATGCAGAAAAGCTCTATAAAATCACATAGCTTTATAAGTTTTCAGATTAGAAACATAAACTTCTTCGGACAGGCAGAAATTTCTTTTCCCCAAGTGTCAAATACAAGTATTTAATCAATGCTACCTTCTCAAGTACAATGTGAAAAACAAACAAGGTATGAGAAAATTTACATTTTCGCTAGATTCATTCATTAATACGTAATGGTATTTAATACTACGTTTACCTAAACTCTAATTCTAATTTGATTAAATACAATTACATTATTTGTGTTATTATTGTTGTCGTAAACACCTTTGGCAAAATTATAAAACATTAAATTATATTCACACAACGCACATGAAATCATAGTTGATCACTACTCGTTCGAGTCTATATTATACTGTATATAATTACTGAACAGATATGTATAAATAATTATACGGCAACTTATTTTATCGTAAAAAAGCTCAAGAGAACTATAAATTTACGTACAAAGACCTGTCGAATCGATCATTTCTTGCGCCTTAAAATGACTACGCAAATGGAACATAAATTCTGTGCGATCCGAGAACTCCTGGCGACACATAAGACAGTAATGGTGGTCGGTCATGGGAAAGTGAGCGGCTTGAGTAGGTGGCGGCGGAAGGTAGGTCGGCGGTGGAGCAGGCGCCTGAGGTGCAGGTATTTCCAAATGAGCTCTGGCGTGCGCCGACCATTCTTCACGGGTTGACATCACACGGCCGCATAACTCACAGCTCCAGTTAACCTAGCAATGAAAATAAACAGTGACTGGAACAGTAAGCGCTGAACTGAAGTGTGGAAGGAACAAATATTAAATTATCGGCTTAAAACTCGGAAGTGTCAGCTGTTTACTTCAACAGTAATTTGTGCATTATAAACAACTACTAAAAAATTATGTTTTTAGCCGATAACTCGGTTATCTTTTGAACTACGGGGAAAATAAAATGAACCATTATCTTTCTCATAAAAAAAATTAACGTTTTTGTTTCCAAAAGATTGTTTGTAAAGTTAGTGGTTGGTTATAAAGATATTTAAGTTTAAAAATTTTATATGGGCGCCATTCTAAAAATATACAAAATATTCTGGTTTTTTGCACACAAGTGAAACGTTACACAACAAATACGTACAACAAATTTGAGCTCAATATATTTTCAATTTCCAAAGATATTGCTCAGTAAAAAACAACAAAATGGCTCATTTGACTCATCACATTTTTTCAAAAACCACCAAACGGATTGGAGTTAAATTTGGTATGTAGCTTCCTCTATGGCCGTAGGTGCTCACTAATAAAGGTTTTCAAAAAGTTCAAAATTTTAGGGGGAGTTTGGGGAGGGTCAAAGTTACTAAAAAAAAACCACCGAACGTATTGGAATGAAATTTCGTAGGTAGCGTCCTGTAGGGCCTAGAGGAATTTGGGGAAGAGGGGTTGCTAAGAAAGGTATTAAGAAATTCGAAATTTTAGGAGGGTTCGGGGGGGTCAAAATTACTAAAAATCGCCATAAGAAATACATAGTGTAATATAATATAAGTTTGAGTACAATTTTCTGCCAACCTAACGTAACACTTTCACTAAAGTTTGTCGACGCGTTTCGGAATTCCTCCATTATCGAGAGACCATTATCTCTCGGGAGAGTACTGAAATAGGTCTCAATAATGGAGGAATTCCGAAACGCGTCGACAAACTTTAGTGAAAGTGTTACGTCAGGATTGGCAGAAAATTGTACTCAAACTTATTTTATGGATCTTAGCAGAACCATGGATGGAAACATGGAAGCATGGATCTTATAATAACTTCATAGTGTAATATATTTATTGATATATATTTTGTTGTTAATATACATTTATCTTTGATTTGTCCATCCGTGCAAAGCCGGATCGGGCCAGCTAGTTATTTATAATACAGTAGAGCGTCGATAATCCGAATGTCAATAATCCGAAACTTCAAAAATCCGAACGCGTTCCGAGGCCGCCCCAGCAAATATTTTGTTTTCGCAAATTCCAATTGTTGGGTTGTTAAAAATTTCACAAAAATCTTCATCGCATTTTGACATTATTATCTCTTTTTAAACACTTCTTAGTACATGCTCTCACACGCCCTCACAGCAGACTGGCTGTCAGTAAGTCACGCTAATAAGCTGATTTAGCGCTAGCAATGAATATGTCAGAGTGATTAGAACTTAAAAATGGAGTTTCGGCTCCGAAACATGTCGTAAGGAAATACACGACAAGAAGTCACGTGACGGACCTAACAAGGTAATATTATTATTATTAATAAATAATCATTATAACAGTGTGTCGTACATAAAGTAGTGTACTGTACAGATTTTTTTTTTTATTTTTCGTTTGTGATAACTATAATG
Organism: Philaenus spumarius; assembly: GCA_018207615.1. NCBI lineage: Eukaryota > Metazoa > Arthropoda > Insecta > Hemiptera > Aphrophoridae > Philaenus > Philaenus spumarius. The sequence goes on from JAGFPH010001855.1 coordinate 131,901, forward strand.
TACAAATGAACTTTTAATTATGTACTGTACTGTAATTGAGAGTTACAAGTGTAATCATGTTGGCCCTACAGTACGTGCAGGTTTTTCTAAATCATAATATGTAAGTAGTCTTACATACTCTATTGTAATTACATTACCGCTTGTACTGTGTTTAACCAGTTTAATCGATTAAAGGGCTTATATTTTAGCCTAAATGGCATTTTCTTGGTTGTTTTAAAAAATCCGAACCCCCTCGGTCCCAATTAGTTTGGATTTTCGACGCCCTACTGTAGTGAGTTATGTAATAAATACTACAAAGCCTTTAAACACCCGGTATGATTACCTGCATGGTCACTTGTGTAGGAGGAGGTGATGTGGCTTCATCCTTTACTTCCTTTTTATCCATTATGTGCCCCTTAGCATTGTCCATAGGATGTGATCGCTTGGAGAGTGGAGCAAGATTAGATGGTGTAATATGTTTCAGTTTGTTCATGTGTATGACAAGCTTGTCTCTCCGAGCGAAGGCTTTCTTACACACTTCACAGACATAGGGCTTCTCTCCCGTGTGAATCCTCATGTGGATAACCTAACAAAACAAAAATCACAGTTTCTATACCAAACAGGTTAGTAAAGAACCTCCGACAATCCAAATTTTAAAATTAAACAAGTTATTATTAGCGAACTTCCATAGGAAAAATGAACTATTGCAGTGGCCCTTATGGTAAGACCCAAGGTCGGGAGTAGCAAATGAGCACCAATCATGGTAATCAGAACACATTTTGGGGTGTCATTAAAAATTATCTATACTAATATTATAAAGAGGTAAAGTTTGTTTGTATGTAGGGTGTAATCTCTTGCACTACAGAACCGATTGAAAAAATAGTTTTACTAATAAAAAGCTACACTATCCCTGAGTAACATAGGCTATAATTCATTTCGATAAAAACCTTTTTTAATTTCAATATTTGTAAATTTAGTCGGAAAAAATTCTTAGGTTAGGCCTAGAATGATAAACCAACACATGTATTTACATTTATTACCATAGCAACCAATTGAATAAAATAACAAATAGTATAGCTGTTTTCTCCAATATTTCCATTAACAGCTGATTTAACCCTCAAAGTGGCAGACTGCAGTTTTGACTGCAGTCTCTCAGGGGCAACGCAACCCGCTCGAACCTTTGCGAGAATTTGCACAATCGATCATTATATCCACTTAAAATGATTTAATCGTAATAAAACCGGTACCGTTGGAAAGGTAATGAATTAAACTATAATTTTTGTATTTACAACTTTTTTGTAGAACACATATTTACATACGTAATCACTGTTTCAAAATTGTAGTACCTAAATCACCTATGATTCACGCGTCAATGAACGCCGTATACTGTCAAGACTTTGTCTCATTTTCAACGGTCTGTAATTCCTCACAGAAGTTATTTATGAAGAAGATCATTACAGCATTGAATTTAGCAGACGATTCTGTTTCAAACTGTGTCTTCAAATCACATGTTACTCTGAAAACAGCTGTTCTATAGGATATATGGTAAAAGCTTGTAATTGGTCATATATATTTGGCCAATACGCAAGCCTGTTTAGAATCGATTCTTACAGTCTTATTCGATATATCCCTAAAATGTACAATATATGGTTATAAACAGAAATCTTCACAGTTTTTATCTATGTAAAATTCTATACATTTAGATCTCATAGGTTGGTATAACAAAGCTTTACAAGTGAACACAATTCATTGAACGCCAGCCGTCTAGTTGACTTCATTTGTTGACATTTGTTTTGTGTTATTTTATGGTTATTACAGTTTATAAAATAGTGTTATATTGTGTTTTAGTTATAAATAAATAAGTGTAGATTGTGTTTGAGTGAAATTAGGCTTATAACGGTGTTGTAATAAAACGGTAAGTTTATAAATAACATAGGCTATAGAAATTTAAGTTTTAGGTTATTGCCGATTTGAGGTTTTTGAATTTTCATTACAAAATGTAAAGTTATTTGAAACTGGGTAGAATGCTATTCGATTCTACATTTCATTCTCGAATTTTTGGTATAAAAAAAACATTGTTTGGTAAAAAATATGTTGGCCTAGGCTAGTCACTTGAAATTAGTCAAGATTTGCAGGTTATGTAGTAAAAACGTTCAAAATGTTATTTTGAACTAAAATTTGTGAAATTGAAATATATTTTTACATATTTCTATTTAGAACTAAATTATAAAACTTTTGTGTATTTTGAAAAAAATTACAAAAATGTTTTACTATTTTTTATGTAGGCATAAAGTTCTTTTTTTTCCTTCCGTTTCTGAACATTTTTCGCTTTCTAAGCTAACAACTTTTACAATTTCAAAAGAAACTAATTTTTAGTGGCATATTTGAATTCTTTGAAGTTTCTTCTACAAAAAAGATATGGAACACTTTTGGATTGGGGTTCATTTACTATTTTTGGCGAATTTTTAAAAATATGCTTGCAAAGCGCTATAAACGGGCTTTTCAATTTGAGCTTTAACCATGCCAGTTCTAGGGTTAAAAACTTCAAGCAATTATTTTTGTATTTCTAGCTTTTAGGTTAGGGTTTTAAAGTGTAGACCTGAGTCTTGCTGGTTATTTTACCCATTATTATAACTGCTTTTATAAAATATAAGAAAATACTTAATTTGAACATTTAACATTATTTACCATCTTATTATTAATCTTAGTTATGAGGTTATTATTAATCCTACATCTTTATTATAAAGAAAACATTACACATGTTTTTAGAAGGTTCCATTGGGTGTTGGCGTGCGGAGAACGCAGGGGTCTCCCCTAGTGTGTGTGTGTTCGCACTCTAGCGGCCGCATTTTAAGTCCGATTTGGTTCAAATTTGGCACACATGTTGGTTGTCTACGTCGCTCGGACGAGTACGTTAGCCGAAAAAATCCAACAACCGGGAGCACGTTTTTTGACCGCATGTAACTATTTATTGAGATTTTTTCTACTGGAATGAATTTTTTCAGAGTTTTTTCTACAAATGTAAATGTAGGTTGTTATTCTGCACATTTTGTTTTTTTACACGACCTTATAGCTCGCTTAGTTTCCCCAAAATCGATCAAAACATAAAATACCGTAAAAGTACAAGGTTCAAAGCCATGTGGCGGATTTTACCGTGGGGTTGGCGTGCGAAGCACGCAATGCATTGTGTATTGAAGATACTCCCAATACGGGGGTTGGCGTGCGAAGCACGCAATGCTTTGTGTGTTGAAGATACTCCCAATTTGTGGAATGGCGTGCGAAGCACGCAATGCTTTGAGTATTCAATTTTGCAGCTATTCAACACCGTCGTGAGTTGTTATTTCCCAAATTGTTACTTGAAACCCTAAAACATGGACGTATAAACTTAATTTTGGAAATTTGCCAACTCTTGTCAGCGGTTCAGCTCGTGGTCGAATTATTTACATTTCTTGAACACTTTGTTGCCGAATGTACGATGTATCCCCTCTTGTGTTTTTTTTTTTACATTCCAGACAGTTGAAGTACATATAGCACTAGTAAGCCTCCATTAAAAATCATAGGCAGATTAATTACATACACATCGGAAATAAATTATGTAAAAAAATACTATTTAAAAACAACATACTTTACCTAACTATGCTGACGGGGACTTTTAACTCGCGGTAAATGTGTACAACTGTAAGGATTACTGTAGGCCTATTTGTTAAAAACTTTTATGTATATACATTCTTTTATGTAGTATACACATAAGTTGGTGTAAATAAATAACTGCATGGCAATCCCAGAATCCAACGAAACCTGTCCTAACCATGAAACCATGTGTTTTCGGCTTGCCGATTGCTCCATTTACCGTTACAATACTTTCAATGTCTGACTTAAGCCATGCTTGTATAATAATAAATAGTGCGTTTTATTATGCTATCTTATTTCATTCATCACATCATAGATCGTAGAAGTTATGGTTACGCTGGCAAAGACTCTACATTGGCGACGAGGATAAAGTTATTGTGTTGATGTGGTTACCGTAAGTTTTGACAACGCGTACGAATAATGTAGCAAAATGTGCATTTCATCAAACTTCTTGAAAACTTATATTATTATTTTTATTATTAGGCCTATACATAAAAAATAATAATTTCTGACACCCCAAATTAAAAATGATTTTAAAACGCCTTTTACATTTTTTTAAAAATGATTAAACAACTTCTTATGGCTATTAAACTATTAGGATTATGTTTGAATGTATTTTTACTTAAACAAAGAAAGGTAAAAATACATTAAAACATTTTTTCGTTTTCACTCTTAAGAAAATAAACTCCAAAAGTCTGGATTTTTCGGCAACAATTGAATAGGCTAATTAATAAAAAAACCTTTCCAAAAGAAAAAATGGGGTTTTGGCTTATATTTTATGTTTCCTTACTCTTTAACATATATACTACCTAGTGACACAATCTGTTGTAGATTATCTTTATTTAGTACAAAACTAGAGCTTACTACATAATGTAAAACATTACATAACTGGTCGCGTTGGGAGTACCCCAGAGCAGTTTGACGCGACTGTGTGGATCGAAAATTCAGCAAAAACTAACAAGTGAACCGGTCTCTTACACTCATTTGGGCAGGTGAGCTAACCTATCCTTGGAGATATAGAAAAAATAATCTGTCAGGGGTGTTTTGTACACCCAGCACGACCACTTAAGGGTTAACCCTCAAAGTGGCAGACTGCAGTCTCTCGGGCGCAAATGCAACTCGCTCGAACCTTAGCGAGAATTTGCATAATAATCAATAATTTAATCCACTTAAAATCATCCAATCGCAATAAAACTGGCACCATTGGAAAGGAAATGAATTAAACTTTAATTTTTGTATTTACAACTTTTTCGTAAAACGTATATTTACATACGTAATCATCGTTTTAAAATATTCATATCGTGCTACAGCTATTTCCACGGGCTAATCTGCATACAATTGTACTGTTATTGCCCACTTCTTCAACATCCAAGTCCACCTACTGAAGTATTTATAACAAAATTATAAAGCTACCATTGGATTCGTCAAGATTTTATCTTTCTAATGGTGCCTTCCAATCAGATGTCACTATTTTACACGATTTATTCCAAGAATTTCTGTAAACCCTTGCGATTGGACAGTTTTTCAACCAATGAAACAGCCCATTTGTAAAGCGATAATACGCCTACCATATCAAATGTTTTGAGAGTTTGTTTTGCACCATTTTGTAGAGAAAATACTGACCTTTATAACGGTGGGACTTGATCTAGAAATAACCTGTTTTTTGTTTGTCTAGACGACAACGAAAAGTACATAATTAGGACAGTCTACTGAGAATGTCTAGGGCATGGGTTCCCACGGTATTCAAGTGACGCTTTCTAAACGTAGCATATAGACTGGTGATGTTTCATTAGATTGATGTAATTTTGTTATTCAAATAAAGATAACTCAAACACTTTTGTGAACTAAGGAAAGAAAAGTATATCGTTCTTTTCTTTGATTTATCCTCTACACTTTGTTATAATAATATTTCTTTTTTGGGCAAAGTATATATTAGTAAATTAAGTGTGAATCTAGTCATAGTTTTGTTAGCAGTCGTACATTTGGAACATAAAAACTGTTTTTTTCAAAATAAGAAATTTGAAATTGATAAATGTTTTAATACAGTTTTATTTAGAACTAAATTACGAAACTTTTTTACGCTTACGAAAAAATACAAAAAAATGTTTACTACTTGTTATGTAGGCCTAAAGGTTAACTTTTTCCTTTTGTTACTGAACATTTTTTGTTTCTTGAGCTAATAACTTTTACAATTTCAAAAGAAACTAATTTTTAGTGGCATATTTTAATTCTTTGAAGTTTATTCTACAAAAAAGTTATTGAACACTTTTGGATTGGGGTTCGTTTACTATTTTTGGCGAATTTTAGTTTATTCCCGGTTTGTTTAGTTACTGACAGGGGCTCGGGTGCAAGCTTGCTTATTAAAACTGCCTTGATACAAAATCTTGATTCAATTATTACCTATAATGTGTTTTACTCACCAGTTTGTCTTTCCTTGCCAATCCTTTACCACATTCAGGACATGTAAAACTTTTGTTGCTAGTTTCCACTTTAGGTTTAGGTTTGAGCAGTTGTTGTTGTTGTTGTTGATGTTGTTGAGGACTAGAAGACGTCGGAGGACATGGTTTTCTTTCTACTTCAGCGTAATTAGCTTGAAGAGTTTGTTGTTGGAAGTTGACCTGAGCGTGTCCTGTAAAGTCTGGCGCCCTACACACATTCAAGAAATCTTAAGCGTAAGTACAAAAACCATTATTTAGGCAGCAGCACAAAATAGCAAATTTAATAAATATTACAATTTATTTTATTATTTCTTTTCTTCATAAATATTATTCTAGCTAATATCCTGAAACTCAGCTAATTTGTCGTCGTTTGATAACACCAAAAGGTTCAGACTGTTGGAAGGCGGCAATGTTGACCAAGCAAGAAGAAAATAATTCGATCACGCAGCTGAACCGCTGACGTGAGTTGAACGAATTTCCCAAATTAAGTTTATATATGATTTACGCTTTCAACCAACTATTTAGGAAATCTGATCTACCCAAGAAGGCGCTGAATAGCTGCCTATGTGTACGAAATATATTAGTTGCTTCGGAAAGAAAAGCTCTGCTCCTCGACCTTGCGGCCTTGGATTATGGACTGCTTCTGTTGGCATTCCGGCTGTCAACCTCCCCACATGGATTTTAACTTCTGAGTATTTTTTTTGGTATTTTAAGTTTTGATCGATTTTTAGGGAACCAGACGGGCTACAAGGTCGTATCAAAAAACAAAATGATTAGAATAATCTTCCATATATACCGTATATTATTTTAAATAAAACCCCCAAAAAGTTTTAACCTAGAAAGGAAAATCTAAAACAATTTTACTTCCAGTAGGCTAAAAAAATCTGCTTCCGGTTGTTGGATTTTTTGGTAGCGTAGTTCGCCCGAGCGAATTAGAAACCAAGGTGTGTACCAAATTTGTGGCCGTTAGAGTGCGAACACATATACAGATATATAAAATTTGTAATGACACCCCAAAACGTGTTCTGGGAACCACTCCCGAACTTAGATCTCACCATAAGAGTCACTACAATAGTTCAACTTTGCTACGGAAATTTGTTAACAATGTTAAAAAAAAAAACACCTGCAGAGAGCTAGAAAAGAAACAAACACAGTAAAGTTCCACATAAGTAGGCCTAAATAAATGTTCGGTTGTTTCCTTTTTTAGAATTCCAAACCTCAATATAGAAATTGAACTGCTAAGTAGATCAATTCACTATCTTGTCCGCCCTGTCTGTCAAAATAGAATTAAGTTACCCAGGACCAGATAAGTTTTTTAAATTTTCCTCATAAAACTTGTTGGCCCTCATGCATTCCAACAATCAAAAGTTACAAAATATTTTTCTATTAACTTTGAGAGGACCAAAATTTGATGTTTTTCCAAAATGAATATTTAAACAGCCTATACTGGTGTGTCCGCGTAATATTTTCTAATAGTTAACTGCACTCAGTAGCATACTTCAGATTAAAATATGTCAAATAAAATTAATTACATGTTGTTGGCACATTATGATTGAGGTTTCAAAAGTGATCAGTCAAAAATGATAAAGCTGCTTGTAGAGAGATTTCACTTTTTAGTTAATTATGTCATACATAACCATTTCATGAACAGTTAATAATTTCACAAATGAAGATACTGCAATATAACTTAATACACTGACATGCACCAACTTTGAATATGCCTTGCGCAAGAACTAACCATGTTCCTATAGAACGCAACACCCTAACACCATCATCATAGCCAAGTCCATCATCAGGCACCATTGTAAAAGTTGTAGGATCTTGTGGTAGAGGTACTTGTGGTACTTTGAGTGTATAGTGTTGTTGGTGCTGACTAGGTATTTGACTTTCTACCTTTACTTTGTGTGCCATCGCTTGTGCTGCCATGTGCTGCTGCATGGCTGTATGAGCCGCTGCTTCGAGGTACGCTACTTTTGCTGCTTCGCTCATCTTGTCCATTTAAAACTGAAACAATTATGTGTTAGAATACTCTTTTTGTGAGGTATTGTAAAGGTAAAAATAAATAAATATGGTTATTTAGATAAACAGTAAGTTTTTTCATTCAAATGATATCTTGTAGGCCTATTGTTCCTCATTAGGCTGCTTACTATAAATGTGATATTACTAGTTATGGGTAGCCTACGGTACGGAAATGTTTGGGTGAAATAGAATACATTTTTTATTGGTAAAGACTCACCACTCCAGGAATGAGTCATGTGAGCCTTTATAAGTCTGTTCTTTATTAACAGTATATGGTAAATCGTAAGTCATATTGTGTGCATTTAATGTTTAGATTAAAAAGTTAATAAAAAGTGGACTTTATTAATAAAAAGTGTAGCCTAACATTTTCCGATTATTTAAAAAAATTCTATTTTGGCATCCCATAATATAACTCCGGACAGAATATTAGCCTACATTTTAAACAGATCACCCATTAATAGCCTAATAATAAAATTATCACCATAATAATTTTATTAGCTATGGTAGGCTAGGCCTTAGGCCTACTAAAAAATTATAATTTTGGAACTAAATTAAGTTTTAATTTATATTACTGTATGGAAAAAAATTTTAAACCGAAATGCTCAAGTAACCAAAAATAAAACCAATTTCATTTACCGGTATGGTATCTATTTATTAACAACCTACTGTATTAAATATGGGTACTGTAGTAAATGGGTTTAAATTTTGTGACGGATAACTTTTAAAGGTAAAAATGCAGTTTACCTTGTCAAACGATTTCTAAGGGAATTTGATATAACATGAAAGAACACATCTAACTGATTGTAGAAACAACAAAAATTTTCCCGGGAAATAATATTTGTAGGAGTTATGAAAGAAATAAAACTTGAAATTGTATAGGTTAAGTTTCGACTTTTCCGCGATATTTGACGTAATTATAACAAAATAAATCACTTCACATACACCAAACATGTAAGAATTAAATAAACTAACCAAAATAAACCCCAAAAGTATCCACGAAGCAAGAAAATGTGAAAATAATGTAACAAACATAATTACGTAAACAAATGCATCGAACAATAGAAAGTACCGTTTAACAGCGTATTTAAAATGGAAATAAATCAACGTTGCCAAATCGAACAATAGGTTATTGTACTAATTAAGGTGTGTATAAATCAAGGTAACTAGATAGTAAAGGTTGCCTCATTTGAGAAATAATATTTCGTCGTATTATCACTTTATATAATTAGAATAAAAAAAAAAACTAGAAGACTTACCTAAACTGTTTAGTTACAGTATTTTTCCGATAACAGTATGATTATAATATTTGTATAATTAT
>JAGFPH010001855.1:141294-153839 GCA_018207615.1 Philaenus spumarius
GTATAATTATAATATTTCGTCGTATTATCACTTTATATAATTAAAATTAAAAAAAAAACTAGAGAACTTACCTAAACTGTTTAATCACAGTATTTTGCCGATAACAGTATGATTATAATATTTCGTCTTATTATCACACTATTTATAATTAGAATGAGTTGCCTAAACTGTTCGTTTCTACACAAAAAAGAACAAGAACAATCCGGCAACGCTGTCAGGTCGGTAAGAAAAACATGTCGGCACTTTACAATGTAATTCTCCATAAGGAACTTTTGATTTGAAAGTTTTTAATGTTGTAAATGTTGAATATGGTTAAATATTGGTTTCCCGGTATCAGTGAAGTGTATAAATACTATATTTATTAAGAAAAAAGTTCAGGTTTGTGTGTTTATAGTAGTTTCGTTTGACAAGGTAAACTATATAAATACCCTTTTAAATTATTAGGTTAATAAAACTACCTTATGTTAGCATAAACGTGACCTGAAATATTATAATATAAACATTTGTAGCCTGTTTTTTTAAGAACTGAACTATGGTACTTTATTAAATTTATTGCTAAATAGATTATCATTTAAATATCCCCTACTTATAGAGATAGGCTTATTAAAGACATCTGCAACAAATTAAAAAATGTAGGCTTATCATTTAGTTTAAATCACAATTAATTAAAGTTACACAGTTATTCAGTTATACTTATGACATAAATCAAATTTTTATCACTCTTGTAGATAATATTTTTTTAAATAATAATGCAATTATTATTATAAGAATAATAATTATATGAATATAACTAGGGCCTAAACCTTTTACAATACATTTTGTTGTATAAATTATATTGAATAAAGTTATTTTCATTAATCACGAACTGTAAAAGGACAAAGTCCAATATCATTTATTAAGATTGTATGTATGCAAGTATTTCAATATTAAAGTCATGCTTAAGAAAGTCAGACAAAATACCTTTTGGGTATAGCTAGGGTGGTCAAATATTGTTTTTGGAGTATACAACAACTTCTAGCAAAACACTAAAGGGTACTGTTAAAATGAGTTTGCAGTAAAATTAATAAAAAACAGCACAGTAACTTTCAATTTCTACACATACCGGCGTATCTCCGACACAATTACATCAATCACATCACAAACAACTACAGCAACTAAACTAAACTGAACTGAGTGAAGAGAATCGTGCGATCAATAAAGACATTGTGTTTTGGTATATAAACTACAAATTAAACAGAGCCCAAATGTCAGCACCCTGACTCCAACAATCGCCGATAGGGGTGCTGGTGCTAGATTACAGTACTTTATTATTTCATAATTAGGTATATTATAATGTAAGCTTATATCATAGTGTCTACATTTTTATAATGGATATTATATAGGCATGTGATTGGAATTACTACAAAAATGAAACAACTTTTCTTTCATGATATTGTTAGGTAAATCATTATCTTTAAATAATCAGCTATCGGTTAAGTCATGAAAATTAACAATAATTTTACATTATAGTAAGTTAATAGTTTCATATTTTAAACCAAAATATTTTATTACCATTTTATTTTTAAATCATTTTTTCATCTTTCTTCATTATTTTAATAGTTGGCTATTAAAAAACTACTACTGCCGCAGCAAAAATTTAAAGTTTCTACTCTGATAGCGTAGTCTTACACATTTTGTTCCCTAGTGGACTCATAAATCTTCCATATACTCATAGTTTTAAAACTTTAAAAAAAAATAAAATAGAATGGATTCAAGTCAATTTTTGATTATTGAATTATTATATGCCAAACTGAATATAATACCACTAAACTTTACTATAATTGCTGGGCGTTAGTAGTAAGTAGTAACATAGCTATAATGTCTACGCCAGCGCCAGACCAATCTTAAGTAGAGACATCATTTTAACAGCTGTTTTAGTCGATCCAATTACAAAATAATGTCGTTGTGTTGGAAGAATACGGAATTTTCAAATTAGTATTTTGTTTTCATTATTTTCGGCACTAATAATACTACGGTACTAACCAAAGTAGCTGGTACTCAAAATCAGATTTTGTTAATTTAAATTTTTGATTGTAGAAACGTTGTACAGAAGAAAATCTCTTAGGTACTAAAGATCCCACATGATTTTCTAATCACATTAATATTTTTCTTCCATCTCCTCCATGGCTGACCCAATTTTAATAATAATAAACAACATTTTCTAGCACAGATACAGATGTGTGCACTAAAACAGTTGACTTTACAATGCTACCATGATTAATTTTAAAGTATCGACTTTAAACTTTATTTTATTCTGTAGTAATCGATTTGTGACAAAACCATATAATTCGACCACGCAGCTGGACCGCTGACGTGAGTTGAGCAAATTTCCAAAATTAATTTTATATGCCTATGTTTTAGGGTTTCAACCAACAATTTGGGAAATAGGTCTACTCACGAAGGCGTTGATCATCTGTCTGTGTGTACGCAATATATTAATAGAATTTGTTTGCGCCTAGTTGGCCTTGCGAGTTTTCACCATTTGGCTTCGAACCAGGTACTTTTATGGTATTTTACGTTTTGGTCGATTTTGGGGGAACCAAGCAAGGTATAAGGTCGCGTAAAAAAACAAAATGTGCAGAATAACATCATACATTTATATGTTTAGAAAAAACTCTAAAAAATTTCATTCTCGTAGTAAAAATCTAAAAAAATAGTTACTTCCGGTCAAAAAACGTACTTCGGGTTGTTTGATTTTTTTGGCCAACGAACTCATCCGAGCCACATAGACACCCAACACGTATACCAAATTTGGACCAAATCGGATTTAAAATGCGGCCGCTAGAGTGCGAACACATATATACATATATGAATTTTTATAACACCCCAAAACGTGTTCTGGGGACCATGATCGGTGCTCATTTGCTACTCCCGACCTTGGATCTCACCATAAGGGCCACTGCAATAGCTCATTTTTTCTATGGAAATTCGCTAATAAATACGATGACAAAGCGTGATCCATTAAATTATACTGTAAATTAATTTTATAAATTGATACTATTGCTCCGGAAATGGTTGCTGGCCCTGTGGACCGGCAACATTTCCAAATAGCCTACTAATCAGCTATGTAGGCGGTGTATAGATTGGAGATGTTGCTAGTTGCTAAATGATTATGTTTTGTCTGTAGGAATCCAGCTAGTTTTTCCTGAGTATCCGAAAAATATAGTACCTACAGTTTTAAATACTCTAGCTGTACCTTGTCCACTGCAATAACAAATCCTGATTGATATGGTCATATATGAAGTTCACCTCCGCACACAACTTATTTCCGACAAACGGTTCAAAAGTTACAGCCTGAAACACCAGCAAAAACTGTCAAATATTTTTTTAGCATTTTTGAACCTGAAATCGAGTTGGAGAAAAAAAAATTTTAATATGAAAGTTGTAGAGAATCAAATTTCCACCAAGGTGGTTCATATTTTTGTTATACCCTACTTGAAAAGGTACTACAGCTGTTTAAAAAGTTGATACAGTAACCCAAAAAACGCAAATTTTTTGTTGATATAACACCTATAAACTGTGCAACCTACAGAATAGGCTCAGAGCCATTTTAAAGAACTCGGCGTGCTGCATCCAATGAGTATCTCAAATTGAATGTAGGTGCTACCAGTCTAAAGTTTTAAGCAGAAAAAGGACGAAATAGTCGTCTTTGGTTACTAATGATGCCACAACTTTTGAAGGAATGGATTATTTCTTACGTGGATTCCTCTTAAACCATCCCGAAGAAATGCTGTCTCTAATGGTTCAAACCCCATCAGCTTTATAGTTCAGCCGTTCTTAGTTGTTGCCGTCACAAACGTACAGACAGGCACGATTTTATTATATGTATAGTGCTAAACTTGGTACACATTTTTAATTTTAAGAAAAGGTGCAATAACTTAATTCAGGTATTACAATTATAGATTTATGTTTATTTTTTTAAATAAGCCTAGATTAGTCAAGTTTTTAAGTGCTAAAATGGCAGAAAATATGATTTCCAAGTGCAAAATTCTAATTTTCCCCCCAATACTCCATACCCCCTGGTGCGTCCATACTAAATAGCCCCCCCAGGAAATTTTTTCTAGAGCCGCCTATGGTAAGCAGTAAGGAAAAACCATTACAAAACAATATAAAATTTATTTTTTAATAATAATTTTCCTAACAGATTTTTCATAAAAAAAACGAAGAAACAAAGTTTGGAATTAGAATAACAACGTCCATATTAGAAATGAAATAATCAGCAGTGTATGGCTGATATGTTTTTCGCAAATAGTAAAGAAATTTGTAAAAAAAACATCTGGTGTGCACATCACACAACTTTCCTTACCAAAATAGATGCTGTATCAATTACCAAATTTTTCGAGCGAGAGATTGATGATACCATTTTCGAGTTAATAGGAGTATCCGTTTCGAAGAAAGCGGTACTAACTTCAAAACGGTTAATCCCACGGACCTGATTTTGGTCTCAATCGATTTCTCACCCCCAAAAATGTCAAGGTCGATACCAAACACGGCTAGTTTAAAAAAAAGTCATTTTTGCCCCCAAAAAGGGCGTTTTTGGGGTCAATTTTTGAAAAAATGGAAAAAGTTGAGTGGGGTATCTTTTTTGACATTCTTTTGGACGCTGAATCGAATGAGACCATTTTCAAGTCGATAGGACCAGCCATTTCGGAGATACAAACAAAATAACTTGCGTTTTTGTAATAACTTTTTTCAACGAATTTTTAAGGGTATATAGCGTACATAGCGTGTTAAGGGGGTCTGAGTAGAGTATGTTAGCAAAGTTTAATCAAAATCGTTAGAGGGGTTTTGGAGTAAATACCAAAAATGTGCTAAAAACTGGTTCCACGGTAAGACACCACCTCTGATTTGCTTCAAATTTACATGGGTTTAATTGTTTACGTGTTTGAAGATATCCTGTAAATTTCAGTTCGATCCGTCCAGCCGTTTGCCCTGTGCACTCCGGACACACACACACACAGACAGACCAATTGCCAAAAATGCATTTTTTGGACTCAGGGGGCCTTGAAACGTAAAGATATTATGAAAACTCGACATCGAATTTTTGGGTCGATCGCAATACTTACCTTACCTAGTATAGGGTAAGGAAAGTAATATTGGATTGACATTAATGATAAATCACACTATGGTACTATACTTTAATTTAATTTCTTAAATAATTTATGGTAGTTTATACAGATGTACTAATGTATGCATAGGCGTAACCAGGACGATCATATGGTAGGGGTTACAACAACAGGGGGGGGGGGTAGGGGTATAGAAAATTAAAATAACACGTTTTAGGCTTCCCAAAAGTACTTTAAAATGATATAGGTATGTATAAATATCCCACTTCTAATAATTGTGATTCAGGCCTATTTTGGAGTAATTTAAATACCTAGCAACCATGACTCATCCCCGCCAAATCTTTCGTGCACTGTCTCTAACCCCTTAGGCTTGGAACACACACAGCGTTTTTTTGTCGGTTGTGGATTAGTTACCGTCGCCGCTCATAAAATTTAAAGCGTGCACACAGGGCGCTAAAATTTCTGTCGCTATCTAAAAGCCTCATTGAGAGTCATTAAACTGAAGCTTCTAGTTCATCAATCACGAAATGTGATGTAATATATTATTTCTTTTAATGTTTTATTGATATGAACAGAGAGCAATTCTCGCTATATTGTTATTCCGCCCCCATTGAAAAGAAAGAAAAAATATACATACCTGTTTGGGTTTATCCAATCAATAAATAAAAGAAGAGAAGATTCTGGAGCATTCTACACTTTGTTTCCTGATTTGAGGAACTAGAAGAAACATTTTTCAACTATTTCAGAATGTCGGTTTCATCATTTGACGAACTACACATGCGGCTGAAGGATAATATTCTACTAAAATAAGGATATTTGGCGTGCATATGGTCACGTTCATCACTGTTTCGGAGGAGACGGTAGAAAATCCGTCGATTGTAGTTGCTGCACCGGTAAATAAACCGATCGTTTATTTTTCTGACCAATGTGTATGCTCTATACTCTCCTTGTATTCTAGGCCATACACTATATTGCATTGAATCTATACTAATATTATAAAGAGGTAAATAAGTTTGTTTTTTTTTGTTTGTTTGTATGTAGGGGGTAATTTTTGGCACTATACTGAACCGATTGAAAAAATAGTTTTACTAATAAAAAGCTACACTATCCCTGAGTAACATAGGCTATAATTCATTTCGATAAAAACCTTTTTTTATTTCAATATTTGTAAAATTAGTCGGAAAAAATTCTTAGGTTAGGCCTAGAATGATAAACCAACACATGTATTTACATTTATTACCATAGCAACCAATTGAATAAAATAACAGATAATATGACTGTTTGCTCCAATATTTTTATGAACAGCTGATTTCAAAATTTGAAACAATTATTTTTCTATTTCTAGCTTTTAGGTTAGCGTTTTAAAGTGTAGACCTGAGCATTTCTGGTTCTTTTAACCATTATTATAACTCCTGTTATAAAATATAAGAAATAATTTGATTTGAACATTTAACATTATTTACCATCTTCGTTTTGAGGTTATTATTAATCCTACACCTTTATTACATAAAAACATAACATATGTTTTTAGAAGGTTCCTTTTGGGGTTGGCGTGCGGAGCACGACTTGGTCTCCCCGAGTATAAAATAAAGTGCCAGTGCCCAATTCGACCAAAGATAATGTCAGCAATATATTGATAATTTATTGTAGCTTGACATTTGCATAGGTGTTGAAAATAAGTTAGGCCTACTCTTAAGAGAGTATTTTAATGTAAACAAAGTGCGAAATATTTTTTACAATGGGGGGGGGGATTATAACCCCCAAAACCCCCCTCCCTGGTTACGCCTATGAATGTATGTGCAAACTGTCTGTATGCAACAAATGATTACAATATTATGGTTAGAGTCATTTTACTTTAAATAAATGTTATTACATAATACTAACTGACCTGTGCGAAAATTTTGCAAGTTAGGAATACTTACCTGATTTAATTCAGTTAGTTACATTTATTTATTTACGTTGGTTTATAAACAACAGTTTATAACGATTTATAACGCGCATTACGTTGATTTAATTTGTTTGATTTGCCTGATATATTACTCTTGCATATAGAATGTAAACCATCTAACTAATAGCTGTCATGTTAGTTAAACAGATTGTTAATAGATGGCGCCTTTCATTAGGAACCATATGAAGTGTAATATAAAAGTTTTTTAAATACATTTTTGTAATGAAAACATGAATTTGAAGCTGTTTGACTCTATTTTTTGTCAATAGCGGGCACATAAGCTTTAAAATGATGCATGAATAATTAATTTTGATGAAGAATTAAGGGAGATATCGCTTAGCAACAAAAAACACCTATGAGAAATAATATGTAAGGATAGTGTGTTTGGTTCTAGAGTTTGTTTTTCAGTGAATAAATAATTATACTTTTGTCTGTAGTGAACTGCGAGTACATTATGACTTACACTTAAATTGTTGTTTTTTAAGTTGGGTTAATTAATATTGAGCAATTATTATTGTGTTATTTGGGGTGCTTCTAAATTTTAAATATTTCATTTGATAAGTGTGATTTGGTTGATATTTGATTTCTGTTTTAGTCTAGGCTTCATATGATAGGATCAAATGAAATAACCCACATCTTGACAGTCAGTTTTCATTAAGCTAGCCATTCAAGGTCCGATGTCTGATGTTGGAGCGTGAATGGGTTTGATGGACGACGAGTTGGATGATCGGGCGAATCGGAGTCCCAGTCCAGCCTACAAGGTGGTCCGACTTCCAACTTCCGAAGGAATCGGACTGTGAGTGGGGTGATCGTCCGATTGCGTCTGTTTAAACTTTGATCTTGCTGTTATTTGCCGTGCTTTTCCCTTTTCCTTATACTTTGTACCTTTTTTACTTCTATAATAATGGATAATAAAAGGCTTTCGGAATTTATTGAATTGTACCGGGAGAGAAGGCGTTTGTGGGACACAAGTGTTGCAATGTATGCAAACTGACATGTTTGTGAGCATCACAGTAGTTGACGCGATCAACAAATAATTTCTTAACCTATTGAAAAAATATAGGTGAATGTTTATTACTACATTGCGTTTACAAAATTTAGGAGGGTAGGAGGGGGTTGGGTGTGTAAATTATTGAATTGTCATCGGTCCTTGACACGTGTGCAAATTTTCAAGTTAATCAGACGTCTTTAAGTTGGTGAATGGAAAATTAATACAGTGTAATGTGGCAGAGGTGAAGCAGGGAATTAGTATGTATTTTAGTGGTGTTTAGACAACGGGTTGATCCCACAGTCTGGACTCAATTAACTTTACTGGCAGTTATGGTTTCATCAACATCTGGAAGCAAGGCAAAATATATTTTGTAGAAGATAAAACTTTCTTTTTTCAGTCGCTAGTGTTTTAATAGACATTTTATTTAACTATATGTATAATATAAAGTACCTTTCAGTTAATATTCATTTCTTATCATGTAAAACATGATACTATGTTATTAAAAATTACTTTTAATTTAAGCTTATGTTATAAAATAAAATATAAAAACAGGTTTCCATTTAGTTTTATTTGCTTATGATGGTTTTTAAATGACAAACTTAATAATATAATGAATGGAAAGCAAATTCTTAAGCATCCTTAACCCTTTCAGTGCCAGATATTTTTTTGCATGCACCACCCAAAAGTGCCGACCTGATTTAGCGAATTTGTAAGGATTTCATAAAAAAGCTGGAATTTTGTATAAGAAAGTTTTTAACCCATTCGCTTATAACGACGGCGATCCGCCTGAAGGGGCGAGATAGGCAATATGGTTGCTTTGTAAAGTAACTAAGAGCGGTTTATTCTGTGCAAGCCTTAGCCAAATGGTAGCATCCTTAGTGGACAGATCTTGGATTTGAATCTTGCGAGACCAGGTAGTTTTTCATATCTGTATGGTCTGAGGGCAGGAGGGCTGAAGTAAAGCAAATGGTGGTTGGCTTGCTTCCAAGCTTATGGGATATGTCTAGTTACCTGGCCTTCAGGCTTGGGATGTTTTGCATACTTTTACTATAGTATTTCTGTATATATATATTTTATTTTTAAAAAACCCAACCAACGACATATTCAAAAAAGACGGTTGAGAAATAAATTAAATAATATACGAAATAACGCGATGATGATAGATCGTCACCGTGGCATTTCTTGTTGAACTAATGGTGACAATCGTTTTTAAATATGAATCTTAAATCTAACACCAAATGAAGAATCAATAAGTATAAATGTCAGTACTGTAATTAAAATAATAAACTGTACACAATAAACCAAATAGATACAATAAACCACAAACAAAATGTAATTTGTTTTTCACAGACATACAAAATTCTTAAGCAACTTACATTGAGGTCAAGTATATAATATTTACATCAAATAAATTTACCCTTTGATTGTTCCTTGCATGCATATACATAAGTTAAACTAATGACTTGACAATGTGTTTCACATTATACCATAAATTACCACACTTCACACTTTTTTGTGGGATTCATCTTTGATCCTGAAGGACATTTAAATTCTTGAGCAAATTCAGGCGAATTTGACAATGTCCCTATCGTCCGAAACTTTGCAGGCGCGTGCGGATCTCTTTCAATCAGCAGGTTTGCATATTCGTCTGTTGTCGCTGAACACCATACCTACAAATACAAACTATATTAGGAATTTTTTTAAAGAAATTTTGTTCTTTGTATGAACATAAACACTTTTACATTACTTTTAAAACACTAACTAGCTGACCCGTGCGAATATTTCGCTAGTTAGGAGTAGGCCTACTTACCCGATTTAATACGTTGAATTAATTAAGTAAATTACGTTTATTTATTTACGTTGGTTGAATTTGATTGATTTGTGTGATAGATTATACTTGCATATAGAATGTAAACAATCTAACAGCTGTCATGTTAGTTAAAGTGATTGTTAATAGATGGCGTCTTTCATTAGGAATCATATATATGAAGTATAATATAAAAGTTTCTTAATCAATTTTAGTAACAAAAACGTGAATTTTAAGCTGTTTGCCTATTTTTTGTCAATAGCGGGGAACATGAGCTTTAAAATGATGTTTGAATAATTAATTAATTTTGATGAAGAATTAAGGGGGATATCGCTTGGCGACAAAAAAGCACGTTTGAGAAATAATATATAAGGATACTTTTAAATAACTTTTTTATTTTGTCCTTTTATACAGGTAGGCCAGAATATATAGAATGCAAATTAGAAAAAGTATATTTTACTTAGGCATCTCATTTAAAATTCAAAATTAAAAAATAAAACAATATTTACTATAATAACTTCCAAATTCAACACTGTGAATTGTTGAAATATTGAAAATTGAAATTATTTTCTGGGTATTCCCTACAACACGCACACGAATTTGACTAAATTTCCTATACTAAACCCCTGTTTATTGGAGGGTGAACTTTATTTCATATTATAGTATGTAACATGTGGAATGTAATGTCAGCTCTATACAGTGTTGATCAGCTTGTGAACAGGTTCAGTGAAAATCAAAAGGAAATGCATTTCCTTCGATGACTCATAGCGCCGAGACATTACCTACCCCTCTCCCTCCCGCGTTTCAATCATATTTTTATGAATCACTGCACTGAGCACTAGTCTAGTTGTATCTAGTTCAGTGTTTACTCTAGGGACTTTGATAAACTGTGTGTGCTTATTGCAAATTTATTGTAAATCTTTGCTCCGTGAGTGTTAAGTTACCTTACCAAGTCACTGTGCCTTTTTTATTTATGATCGTAGTCCTTGACGTCAACTGTTAAACATTAAACATGGCAAGTAAACGAAGTCATTCTTCGTGTACTTTAAAAGAAACACTTGAATTTAACTTGAAAATTCTATTTAACTATTTTGTATAACAATAAATGTACCTTTTTTTCACGAACATCTTTTTAATTTCTCCTGTTTTTTAAGTTTAAAAATCGGTATTTTTTCTGAACTCTGTTCGAAATAGGCGGATTTTCGGCTTAGCGGGACTCTACTGTATGTATGTGTGTACCACTGGTAGCGCACAACGTGTTTTAGTAATACTTCTTTAGCCAAGCGTGTAGTGGGTCACCGGTGGTACATCTATTTAATCTTTAGTCTATGTAGATGCTATAAGTCCTCCTGCGCTTTTTTATTCTTAACTCACTGTTTCACGCATATTTCTGCTTACAGCTGATTATTTTGCTTGCTTCCACGCTTTTTAGTTTGCAGTTGTTATTGTTTCATTGTGAAGTTAGCACTTTTACTTAATTTTTTTAGCTTTATTTTTCACTTTTTATAATATCTGTGCATTCTTTTATAATTTTTAATAAACGTTTATATTACAATAAATATATTTTTTATGAACCTAAAAATGGGCGGATCACGTACCACCAGCGGTACACTAATAGTTGGACATCTAATGATAAAACTAAGATATAAAACTTTTTATGGTATAAAATCTGAAATAATCTGTTTTATTGCAGCTACCATATATTTAGCGAGTGCCAGAGTTTAATTAATAACAATTTTGTCGACTCAACCTTATGTTGGGACAGTGAGCACCCAGTCTGCAACATAGCACTGCTTTGATTGGCTCTTTTCAAGGTAAAATGCTCCTTCAATCAACAGACATCTTACAAGTTTTGTACTGATTGATAGTCTGAACCTTTATGAGTTGCTATATTATATTGATAGAGCTATTGTTCTAATTTTAAACGCATTGTATAAGTGTCCAAGTTACAAATAGGTATAACTAATTTTACCTTAAATCCGTCGTGTGACTTCGTGTTCAGCGTTTGTCTATGAAACGTTTCATCATCCGATATTAAAACATTCACATTACATATAGTAAAACCCCGGTTAACCAAACTAAAGGGGGAGGGGGGATTTCGGATAACAATTTTTTCGGTTAAGCCATGGAAATCTAACATTACAGTTTTGAAAGTCTAACAAATTCAAAAATCTCTTTGTAGGCTAAATTTATGTTAAAATTACATATTTAATATTACGGTAGTACATCAATATATGCATTTTAAAAACTCAGTAATGTTTGTTTGTTTCTTGCATAACTCCAAACGTGTATGTGATGGTCTTAAGGCTTTCACACCTTATATAGGATGCAGATGCATGCCATTCCAGTGATACTCGCTATGTAATTCGCACTGCCAGGCTATGTAACTTAATCAAAACAAAAACAAAAAACACGTGGTTTGGAAGTCAATTTGGTACCAGGACAGGAAGAAAGAAAGACGAGTGCGCATGCGCCGGTCGGTAGAAACACAGCAGCTATGTTTACAAAAAATCGCTTCCCAGGCGTATGCTTGCGATACGTAGCGTGCGTCGGCAATTTCGGTATGAATTGTTCCTTAGGAGGGGTGGGAGAGTTAGCAGTGTTGCTATAATGAAACCCCCCTCTACCAACTTTGACGGAACTATCTGGGTTACTCTGTGCGCATAAATAAACGTGTGAAAAGAAATACGTAGT
>JAGFPH010001855.1:162982-173272 GCA_018207615.1 Philaenus spumarius
TCATTATTACTCTTTTGGGATCAAACGGCTATAACCGTCATTATTACTCTTTTGGGATCAAACGGCTATAACCGTCATTATTACTCTTTTGGGATCAAACGGCTATAACCGTCATTATTACTCTTTTGGGACCACTTTCAGCTACTCCTCAACAGGTTAAAGAAAATGAAAATTTTTAAATAGGACTGGCACAAAAACATATATATAAGTGCAGTACAGTAAGATACATTCAGCTAAATTTGGAATAAGCCATTCTAAACTAGTAGTCCACAGAATGGACCTTTCATATTTACAGTGTAATACATTTTACTACATGTTTTATGAACTAATTGTATTAATGTTTATTGTCTGTACATACAACTAAACTTAGAATACATGTTCGTTTTCTATAAAGGGTGTTTCATTATGTACCTTTGTTCATATTAAGGTTATTTCATTTAATCCGGACGACTTAGAGCCCCAATTATTCCGGATTAAGGAGGTTTTACTATATCTTCGATTTTACATTTTTCACGAATGAACCTACCTTGGTCATCAAATGCATGTGTAAGCTCATGCCCCATAACCACTCCCATAGCACCAAAATTGAGAGATTGTGGTCGAGTTACACCGTAGAATGGTGCTTGTAAAATTCCTGCAGGAAAAACAATTTCATTTCTTAACGGATTGTAGTATGCATTGACAGTTTGAGGGGTCATGTCCCATCTGAAAAAAAAGCATAAACATAAACAGATAGGTCCCCCAGAAAGTATATGTAAAATCAAATAGCACATAACATTTGAAACATATTTTAGAGCTAATCTGTTAAAATAAAAGTTCTTGGCTATAATTAATAATATACATATTTTCTTCTCCCTTCGGCCCTCTTTCTGCCCATAGGTATGGGCGCCCATGTAGAGTTCTACTAATAACCTTTAGGATATATATAAATCATATAAAATATTAAAAATAATTAATATAAGTGGGATTAGTTATTTATGTTTATTAAATTAAATTAATACCATTAGTTATACTATTATTTGATTAAATTTCAATTATTGCAAAGCTTAAACAAAATATGTAGCCGTCAACAATAGTAGATCCATTATTGAAAAAGATAATGGTTTTGAGTTACAGTAAAACTCCAATTATCCGAATCACTTTCAGAATTTCAGAAAAAAATAAGACTTGAACATACTGCGATTTGCAAAATATAATGATTATGTATATGCAATGCATTTTGTATTGAAAACAAATCAAATCAAATCAAATCCATTTATTGCCATCAACAAACATACATGTATAGCAACGTCAAGAAATTACATCTTATATTGACTCGACAGGCCTATTGCCCTCTAATAGTTACTAAGTAACCAATAAAATCTTTAACTTCATAAGCACAACAATCACATAACATATTTCTTATCCCAATTTTAAATTTTCTTACATCCAGACATTTTACATTGCAAGGTAACATGTTATACAATCTTTTACCAAATTCACTAAAGCTGTCAATAGTAGTCTGAAAATTACATTGAGTTGGATGAAGATGAAAAGGTTGTCTTGTAAAATGCTCATGAACCAAATTGTTTGTTTGAAAATCCTGAATATTAATTTTAATGTACAATAAACAATCTAAAATATACAATGAGTAAACTGTCAATATACTAAGTTTTTTGAATAATAGCTTGCAGTGAGTTCTAACATTAACATTAAACATGGTCCTAATGGCCCTTTTTTAAACACATTAAAAAAAAAACATTAAACACTCATAATACGGGGGTTGGCATGCAAAGCACGCAATGCACTGTGCGTCGGCCGCATCTCATAGTGTTCAGTGTCAAGCTCACATGTGCGTCCTCAGCAGTGAACGTGTGAACGCGATGATAGTACTCAAACGTTAAAGTTAAAAAACATGTATAAGTGACCGTAGTATGTGCGGATAGTTTACTCTAGTCGTGTAAACGCGAAGCCAATCCCGAAAAGGTTAAAATAGACCCTGTTTTTGGGAAAAATCCAATTATCCGAATTTTTGATTATCCGAATAGGGTCCGGTCCATTGATTCGGATAACTGGAGTTCTACTGTAGTTTTTATATCAACAACAACACATTTCCCTGAGTAGATCGTCTTCAATACAAAAGTAAAGAAAAACAATTCTAATTTGACATACAATAAATAAATTATAATTTGCTCTGACTATAAAATTAATTTAGGCAGGCTTTTTTAAAAAAGTTTATTAGTAAGATTTACAGATTAAAAGTAGAAAAACGTAATTTTGGATAAAAAAAGTAAGCCTAATTAAACAGTAAGATTGAAGAAAACCAAGTTTAGCGAGCTTCCTATTTGAAACCATTATCTGAAAGGAATTATTAAATTTAGGCTTTTCAATCATGTAATTTTAGCATGAAAACCTGCTTCCTTTTTGTTCATTTTTACTTTCATTAGAAAATCTATAGTAATTTTATAAAGAGGTAGAATTTGTTTGTTTGTATGTAGAGGGGTAATATCTGGAACTACTGAATCGATTGGAAAAATAGTTTTACTAATAAAAAGTTTCACTATCCCTGAGTAACATAGGCTATAATTAATTTTGATAAAAACATTTTTTAATTTCAACACAGTAGAGTCCCGCTATTCCAAAAATCCGTTTATTCCGAATAGAGTTCAGAAAAAATACCGATTTTTTTATATAACATAAAAACAGGAGAAATTAAAAAAAACATTTGTGAAAAAAGTACATTTATTGTTATACAAATGAGTTAAATAAAGACATACATAGAGCCTAAGCTTGATGAAAACGCCTGAAACCAAATTGGAATGAAAGCTGGTTTTCTTTCCTTCACGTTTTCCATCCGTTTTGCGGGAAGGAAGTTACTGCAACAAGCATCCGGTGAAAAGGATACCGGGTTCGTCAGAAAGAAGGAAGGATTAGATACAACAGCTAGGCACTAGAAGTGTTGTTGCCACCTGCCGGTTTCTCTCCTCCGTTTTTGTTACCTCGAACGAGTTTTATTTGTTTCTCGATCTTTTTTCAAGACGAAGCAGTACTAATGGACAGACTGCGGGATGACAAAACGGACAGTTTGAACAACCTATCCCTTCCCTTCCGTTTTTAGAAGAAAACAGAATCGTAACGCAACGGAATAAAAAAACGGATGGTGTAAACCTACACTAAAGTGAGGTCAATAGCATTTGCCACGTCTACGTGTGATACGAGTTGAGTTTGAGCGTTCACCTCCTCCTTGCTTTCCTCTGTGCCGATCAATGCTGTATAGAATTGACGGTAGCAGTTGTCCCCACTCTTAATTTACGCCTTAACAAATCAATATTTCGATATTATTCATGAAATCCGAATATTCCGAATTCCCGCTAAACCGAACAGTGTTCGGTCCGAACAGCGGGATTATACTTTATTTGTAAATTTAGTTGGAACAAATTCTTAGGTTAGGCCTAGCCTTATGAATTACCATAGCAACCAAGATTCCAACGTGGTGATAATTGACACTTACATAGTTTAACTGATGGAAATTCTGTTTACCTGGTTTTGTCAACAGGTGTGTCCAACCTTTCTAGGTTCTTCCAAATGGAAAACCGGGTAGCATTGATGTTATTGTCAAAATAGCTTGATTCACTTACTTCCAAGTCTTTGTAACGTTCGTCTAACTTCGCCTCATCCATAATAAAGTCAGGATAGCCTATAGAAACAACAAATATATTTTTGTGGCCATAATTCATTTCTGTCATTAAGTAAACTGTACAACAGGCATGGTCTAATAGTATACAAGGTATAGATAAAAAATAATTGCACTGATTTTCCTACAAACAGCATGTGCTTACAAAGTCAAACGCATTATATCCCAGCCATGTGGCATCCCCCTCTCTCCATTTCTTTCCCCGAGTCGACTGCAGACCCCTCATTCTGACCATAGGCTTTGTCCATGTTGGACCTTGCATCCTCAGCCCGCCGGAAAATATACTTTGCATTTTAAAAGAGCAACGTGCTGATGTGGAACTCGGAAAATCCGCCACAGGCACTCGTTCTTTGTTAAAGCAAATATGCGGTGATGAATGTTTATCACACACTCAGGTTTTTGAGTAGTTTAAACGGTTCAAAAATGGACCAGAGGAGACGGAAGATATCCACGTTGCAAATTAGTGTGGATTGGCAGAGTTTGTATAAACATTTTAACACGAGGAAAGTCTGTTAAAAAACGGTACTCTAGAATCTCACATCTGAAGAAAATGATTCTCGAATGAACATTTTTGTGTTGACATTATTATTTGTGTCTACATTTGGGAGAAATCTTTTTCACACATGAAGCAGATTGTCGGCAACTTAGTCGATACTGACAGATGAATATTTTCATCAATGTTTAAGCACTTGTGTAGTAAACAATTGTTGCATGTTTCAACAATGCAAGTTTGCTTCTAAGATGCAGGCACACAATCATCTCATTAAGTCGGCTGAACTTTGAAAAGGCCTAATGTCTGCTACAGCAACACTAGTACTAATAACACTATTTCATTAATGCTAATATAATTTAATATTATTTTACTTATAGCTGTAAATAATAAAACTTTTTCACACATGAAGCAGATTGTCGGCAACTTAGTCGATACTGACAGATTAATATTTTTATCAACTTTTAAGCACTTGTGTACTAACAACAATGTTGACATTGAAAAGTTGGCTTCTGAGATGCAGCTAGACAAAATAATAATTGTTGAACATGAGACCCACAGGTATAAAAAGGTTGCCGACCCTTGGTCTAAAGCAGGGGATTCCAAAGTCGGGATCGCGACCCCAAGTGGGATCAAGGGCTGACTTTTTAGGGTCATGGCCTTTTTTCAATGATTATAAAACTTATAAGTCTCGTGATCACACTAATAAATTTGAATAATATAAAAATCAATAGGAGGGAGGAAGGGGTAAGCGGTAAGCTGGAAAATTGGATCTTTGGAACAATAAATTGCAGCGACAGCAAATAGCTTTGTTCCACAATTTAAGCCTTTTACTGGAGAATTCAGAGGGTATATCTTTGACGGATGTTCAGGATGTCTATTGCAGCGCATTTAACAAATTTTCATCAAGAAATGGAACGATATATGCTTGCAAAAGCTGATGTCAATAACAAAAAGTTCATTTTTAAATCCATTTGCTGTAGATGTCAACAAAACTGGAGTAAAAATATCAGCATTTCAAGAAGAGTTGTTTGATTTGCAAACAAAGCAAGTGCAAAAATAACTACTTAAGGTGAAAAATGTTCACCTTTACAATTTTGGGCGAAGAAAAGACTCTTCTGCCATTTCCGACAACGTATGTATGAGAGCAAGGATGCTTCTCGATTTTAGTTGCTGTCAAAATCAAAGTTTGCAACCGATTGCGATGATTTGCGATGTGCTTCTACTAAAAACTTTCTATCAAAAATCGATGAATGTGTGGATAAGACGGCATAACACCATGGTATCAAACCGAAAGCGGTGATCTAAATTGGCATTTATAATTTGTTTAATTTCTTTTAATACCCTGTTATCACTCTGATTTGTTTTTTACTACTTGTCGCGTAGGCAACTAATTTTAAAATGTTTCAGATTTCTATTCCTGTATTACCGTTACTGTACTGTTTTATACTTTAATTCTTGAACAAAAACTTGAACATTTGTATTGTTGCATTTTTTTTACTGAAAACCCTTTTTAACACGCTTATATTAGCTTCACTTGTATGTATGTATGTATGTATGTTTGTTTGTAAGTAACTCTCCTTTGGACTAAAAGCCAGTGGCTAATTACTGTTATTATATCTCTCTTACGTAAGTTCAATCGTTGGCCGAGCGGTCTAAGGCGCGGGTTGTCGCTGACGTCAATCCCCGATCGTGGGTTCTAATCCCGTCCACGGCCAAATTTTTTTTTCAATAATTAATCGAACTAAAAAGTGAAAAATAAATATAGTTTAAAAAAACTAAAAAACACGCTTTTAGAGCATATCAAACTTAAAAGTTAAAAATAATTTTTCAAATAAGCTTAAAACAATAATAAACGATAAATACTGTACTAGCATTATTGTAAAAAAAGCGTGGGGCACTTTGTCCATATTTCTCGTACATCGAGCGCCCAACGCTTTTTTTACAATAATGCTAGTATTTATCGTTTATTAATGTTTTAAGCTTATTTGAAAAATTATTTTTAACTTTTTAGTTTGATATGCTCTAAAAGCGTGTTTTTTAGTTTTTTTAAACTATATTTATTTATAGACTATTTTGTACTTGTGGGGAAATTTTTTTTTAGGATCGCAAAAGTTTTTCAATTTTTAATTAGGGTCATGTGAAAAAAGTTTGGGAACTCCTGGTCTAAAGGATCAAAAACATTGTATTGAAAACATTATTTACTAATCATAATATCTATTTGAATTTAAAAACATCTGAAATATATTTTGCAGTAATTTGTAATTACCTGTACTTCATTTTGATGCAGATTTATCAGTCTAATCATATTTACTAAAATAATAATTTTGTCCAGAAAACTCATAAGTAAACCATTTTAACGAGTTGTCTTACCAACGGTCACTTATGTAAGGGTTTAACAAGATTACATTACCTATCATATCCGTAATAGCGTCTGCTTTATCCTCTGCTAGTGCCATGGTTTCCTGATCCATCCAGCTTAGACCTCTGAGGTTCTCTTTAAATGCTGTCCTTGTTCTATTGATCATATCTTCTGCCTAAAATGTCTTAAATGATATATTATTTGCTTTAAAACATACCTTTAAAAGTCATACATTTATTATTTCTGAAGAAGGTTTTTGTTAAATAATTCAGTTCAAAATTTTATTTTATCCAGACTTTATAAAGAGAAATATACTGGACAGACATAATAATTATTATAAGGGTATTTGTTTGATTGTTTTATTCAGAACATTTTATTTAAACACATTAATTAAAGTATCTACTTCATTAGTTATCACAAATATAACTACCAACAAGTATTTTTGGATTAATAAAAGTCTATGGAAAATGTGATGTAAATAGAATTAAATTAGAAAGTGTATTTATTGATGGCCTTAGTGGATAAGAGATATGGTTGAGTTTTAGTGAAACAGTATTTAGATTAAAGGTATTTCTATACCTATTTTGAAAAAATAAACAATTCGAACATGCAGATGAACCGCTCACGTAAGTTGAGTGAATTTTCAAAATTTAGTTTATAGGCCTATGTTTTAGGGTTTCAACCAAAAATTTGGGAAATAGGTCTATTCACGACGGTGCTGATTATCTGCCTGCATGTACAAAATATATTAGTAGAATTTGTTTGCACCTCGGCTACGTTCGCAGAGAAAAAACTCGCCATGCGAGTTTGTACCTCGACCTTGCGGCTTCGGGTTATGGACTGCTTCGCTTCACTCGCAGAGTACAAACTCGGCGGATCAGAAGATGTCCAGACAGTAAAATCCCCCACGTGGATTTTAACCAGTACTTTTATGGTTTATTATGTTTTGATCGATTTTGGAGGAAGCGAGCTATAAGTTCGCTATCGGTTTTTAGATAAAACCCTAAAAAAGTTTCATTCTAGTATGAAAAATCTAAAAAAAATAGTTGCTTCCGGTCAAAAAATGTGCATCCCGTTGTTGGATTCTTTTTGGCTAGTGAACTCGTCCGAGTTGGAATGAGTGTACCAAATTTGGACCAAATCGGACTTAAAATGCCGTTAGAGTGCCAACACATAAATACATGTACCATTTTTAATTACACCCCAAACATGTTTTGGGGGCCATGATTGTGCTCTATTACTACTTAATATGAAAATTCACTAATAAGCTTAATGTGTCCAGATACCTTTTCACATCATAATTTGTTTGTTGTAATTGGATCAATATGTTTTGATTGTAGGTATTTAACTGAAAATAGTTTAAGGACCGTTTGCAGATCAACAATTGAGTATAGAAACCTTATAAATATGGTTTATATTGCTTTCTTGTGCTTTTTAAAAGGAGCACAACTTTTTTCAAAGATGAATAGTGCTATAACATTGGACTTGTGATTTAGTTATTGTGGATCCGATTTGCGATTCACTTTTAACTATACATTTCTTACTGTGTAAGGAAAAATGTTTAAACTTGATACTTAAAAAATGTCAATTACATGACAAATGAACGGGATTTAAAAAAATGTGAAACACAAAACGGATGCTTATTGTGACTGTGGTTAAAATGGGACCTTGCAAACCATTTTCAGATAAAAAATATACAAAATAAATGGTTTTAAATTAAACATTGCTCTTACGGATAAAAATCCAAGATGGCCACCACTAATTAACACCTTTAATTTATGCCAGTTAGACTAATGAAGATGAGGGGGGGGGGGGGGGGGGGTGTTTAATAAACAAAAGCTGAATGCAAGAAACTAGGCTTGGCCCTGAAGCAAACTTGATCAAAACCACTATTACACCACACCACACAACTCCTTGTGACTCTAGTGAATATAACACTTTATTTAAATAAGCTTTACACTTAGCTACAAGAATCTTTCTTTAAACCCTACAACTGTTCATGCAAATTTTTTGCAATGCCAAGCCAGTTCGGTGCGTGTTGCAAGCATTTTTTCAAAAATTCTCCAAATATAGTAATTATACCCCAATGCAAAAGTGTTCCACAGCTTGTTTGTAGAGAAAGGTTCAAAGAATTCATATGTGCCAGTAAAAACATTGATTGATGTAAAACTTACAAAGTTGTTAGCTCAAGAAACAAAAAATGTTCAGTAACGAAAGGAAAATGTTCAACTTAGGCCTACATAAAAAGTAGTAAACATTTTTTTGAAATTTTTCAAAATTTAAAAAAGTTTTGTAATTTAGTTCTGAATAGAAGTGTATAAAAATATATATCAATTTCAAATTTATTTTTTTGAAAACACCAGTTTTTATGTTCCTACTACAAGATTGCTAACAAAACTAGGCTTAGTTTGAATAGTAATTTAGGAATATATGCTTTGCCCAAAAATGAAATATTATTATAACAAAGAGTAGGGAAAACATCATAGAATTCAACTGTATACTTGAAAATTATTATTTCATAAACTTATTTCACATTGTTTTACTTGTATCACAAAATTAGATCAAATAAAACATCTCACGGACCCAGTGTGTACATATCCTGTTGGTCTAGACAGTTGTACAACGCACAGCGAGACCGTGGGAACTTTGCTTCTTAAATTCAACAAAATATCTGTATTTTCCAGGACTGAACGAATAAAATCCTAACAGTAAATGTGGTTTACTTTACACGAAACAAAAGGTTGAAGTTTTCTCTACAAATCGATTTACTTATGGATTTATAATAGATATATCGATTGCAAAGTGAGCTTTCTCATTCGTTGAAAACTGTCCAGTTGTAAGGGTTTACAAAAAACTTTATATTTTCAAAACTTTAAGAGAATTGTCCGATTGGAAGGCAGTTTTAGAAAGTTCAAATTTTGAAGAATCCAAATTTATCTTTATAATATTTTCAAAACAGTTCTGTCGAACGATATTGAGCCGTAGAGAAGTGGCGTATTTGTGTTATTTCCTTATGCTTTCTCGCGTGGCATCAATTCATTTGGAAACAATGATTTCATATGTAAATATACGTTTTAGAACAAATATGTACATACAAAAATTAAAGTTTAAATCATTTCCTTTCCAATGGTTTTTGTTTTATTGCGATTACATGATTTTGAGTAAGTATATTAAATATTCAATACAAGTTGAGTTGTCACTTTAATGAATTGTACATACATATATATAAATAAATCAAAGACGCAAAACAAGTAAATTTTAATAACTTGAAAATGTAAAGATAAAAAAATATATGCAGACTGTAATATATAAAACTAAAAAAGCAGACTTAAATCCTAATAAATAAGAAGAAACATTGGTAAACAAAAGTGTGTTATATACTTGTGTGAAAGTTGAACATTGATAAAAATAACAGTGCATATTGAAAAACAGTCTAGAATAAAATGTTAAAGTCACATAATAAACATTTGTAAAATATGTAAAAAAAAGAAACAATTTACCAAAAGAACTATATCACTTGATAAAAAATATAATAACACAAGCGTCTATAGTGGCATGGAAAGCAGACTTGAACTAGATGGCGGTGCTGGTAAGCGTCGATGACGATTTCCTAAGGCCGTGTATGGCACCAATTGCCTTCAAGATGGCGTAAAGCTTGTATCGCCGGCGTTATGTGATTTGTGAATGCATTGAAAAGTGAAGGATTGTTAGTAGGAGACAGTGGCGGCTCCTTGTAAGGTTGTTTGGTTGCACAACCCCCAAGAA
>JAGFPH010001855.1:186745-198473 GCA_018207615.1 Philaenus spumarius
CACTGATAACATTAAACTAAATTTATAATATAGAGTTGATTTTTGACTGTTTAGTAAAGATCAACACTGATAACATTGAACTAAATCTATAATATAGAGTTGATTTTCGACTGCTTTATAAAGATCAAAACTGATAACATTAAATTAAATATATAATATAGAGTTGGTTTTCGACCACTTAATAAAGATCAATACTGATAACATTAAACTAAATTTATAATATAGCGTTGATTTTTGACCGTTTAGTAAAGATCAACACTGATAACATTAAACTAAATATATAATATAGAGTTGATTTTTAACCGTTTAGTAAAGATCAACACTGATAACATTAAACTAAATTTATAATATAGAGTTGATTTTTAACCGTTTAGTAAAGATCAACACTGATAATATTAAACTAAATTTATAATATAGAGTTGATTTATAACCATTTAGTAAAGATCAACAATGATAACATTAAACTAAATTTATAATATAGAGTTGATTTTCGACCGCTTAATAAATATCAACAATGATAACATTAAACTGAATATATAATGTAGAGTTGGTTCTCGACCGCTTAATAAAAATCAACATTGATAACATTAAAAAAATATATAATATAGAGTTGATTTTTACCGTTTAGTAAAGATCAACACTGATAACATTAAACTAAATTTATAATATAGAGTTGATTTTCAACCGCTTAATGAAGATCAACACTGATAACATTAAACTGAATATATAATGTAGAGTTGGTTCTCAACCGCTTAATAAAGATCAATACTTATAACATGAAACTAAATATATAATATAGAGTTGATTTTCAACCGCTTAATAAAAATCAACGTTGATAATATTAAACTAAAGATATAATATAGAGTTGATTTTTAACCGTTTAGTAAAGATCAACACTGATAACATTAAACTAAATATATAATATAGAGTTGATTTTCAACCGCGTAATGAAGATCAACACTGATAACATTAAACTGAATATATAATGTAGAGTTGGTTCTCGACCGCTTAATAAAGATCAATACTTATAACATGAAACTAAATATATAATATAGAGTTGATTTTCAACCGCTTAATACAAATCAACGCTGATAACATTAAACTAAATATATAATATAGAGTTGATTTTCAACCGCTTAGTAAAAATCAACACTGATAACATTAAACTAAATAAATAATATAGAGTTGATTTTCGACCGCTTAATAAAAATCAACGCTGATAACATTAAACGAAATATATATAATATAGAGTTGATTTTCGACCGCTTAGTAAAGATCAACACTGATAACATTAAACGAAATATATAAAATACAGAGTTGATTTACGTCCGCTTAATAAAGATCAACACTGATAACATTAAACTAAATATATATTTGATTATTCATACAACTAAATACATTTTCATTGCTGATAATGTACTCAAAGTAACAGAGCCGGGAACAATGGGGGACAGAGAGGGCCAATGCACAGGGGCCTGGGCAACAAAAAACCTATTAAAAATAAAAATTTGTAGTTTAGATAAATTTAAATGACAACCAGAATACAAACTTTAGTTGTTTAAAAAGTGAAAAAACAAATCTAGATTAACTAATAATGTAACACTCACAAAAGGTGCAATTTCTTGCAAAAGTGTAATATTCATAAGATTATATAATTTTTCTCCATCCCTTCGTTCTTCCGCAGGTACAGTAATATTAGCAAGCTTTGTTTCAAAATCTATCACAGCTTCCATCTGTACTTTGGTAGCATTGTATTCACCTCCTAATAATAACCCGACCTGAAACATTAAAATTACATTATTATTTTACTAAATATTGTAACACCTTTTCTTGTGTTGTGTGTTCGCACAGAATAGTGCCCTGCCGGCGTACTAGTGCCGATATGGCTCACCACCGACACTACCTCAATTCTCAAGGGGAATGGGGAGCTATCTAAACCTAGGATATCCTCTGCCCCCACGAATCCAATCCTCACCATATGCATCACACACACACTGAAGTGCCCGAGTGGGCCTGGAAAGGAGAAACCTTTCGTTACCATTTTTGGCTACTCTGCAAACAGCTTTGAGACTTAGAAGGGTTGCTGCCTTATTAAGTAAGGTCCCTACAGTTTCGGCTTCCTTTCACATTCCGCTACTAAATGACAGTTGTTATCTGCAAAATCAATTTTAACTCAAGTTACAGGAAATAAAGAGAACAGAATAAGTTTAATTAACACCATCCAGAAAGAGTTCTGGTTTAAAAGTGAAACACACAGAATGTATGTTCTGTACCAATTTTACTAAAGATTAAATGGGGAACGGAAGCAATACTGGGCCACATAGATTGGTACTGTTCAAAAC
Organism: Philaenus spumarius; assembly: GCA_018207615.1. Taxonomy (NCBI): domain Eukaryota; kingdom Metazoa; phylum Arthropoda; class Insecta; order Hemiptera; family Aphrophoridae; genus Philaenus; species Philaenus spumarius. The sequence continues at coordinate 189,088 of JAGFPH010001855.1, forward strand.
TTACCTTTAAAATTTAAATGTCACCAAAGGTATGAATGTGTCAGCTGTTTACTCACAAAGTATAAGGTACCTAAAGGTTAACTAAATAAACCATAGAACTAGAATGCATTTTTGGTTTATTAATAAAAGTTAAGTTAAATTTTATGCGCCCTTAGATAAAGTTTAGATAAATTATACGCCCTTAATACAGAAAAATTAGATTAAAAAAGGAAATACATATATATTTATTTAAATTTGAAATCCCCTCCCCAAAAATCAAAAATCAAAATCCTCCCCTTTAATAAAGATTACAGCTTTAATACAAAAGGTTAGACAAAATTACAAAATAACATGACATACCATGGATTTGATTAGGCAAATAACAAACATATGTCGTTGGCCAACTGTAAAGCTAAAAGTAAATAAAATAAATATAAATAAATGATTATGAGACGTCTCTCTATATATATATAAAAATATAAGAATTTCTAGTGTGTACAGCCCTGAGGGGCTATGGTCCGAAATATTGCTATAGCTGCACCGCCCAATTATTAAATACAAAACATATCCTATATAGTATTCATACACAAAATTACTTTTTCAAAATACAGCCTGTTTAATATTTAACACAAAAATCAACTGCAGATCATTGATATTTCAAATTAATCTCTGTCTATAACTAGAACACTGTAGATACAAGAATTTTATTTTATTTAAAGACCTGTTGAAAGGTAGGCCTTTTCAGTAAGGCGTAGCTGTGGTGTAGCTTATGGCATTGTATGGGTTAATTATCCCCTGGAGTTGAACCAGTGTAACTGCATAACACAAATAACAATCCTTTTTTAGAAAACTTGCAGCTAATTAAATAAGCATAATTCAGATAGTTCTTTTTGAGTTAGCTGTTCTAAAATTTGTAGCACAAGGTGACAAATTGCTACTTAAAGATTGTAAGAGTTAATACAACATGTATCATGTTGCATAAGAATGTTTCTACATGTTAACCAAACCACATGGCAACATAAAAATGTTCTTGTTTAGTTACATAAAATATATATCAGAAATATTATGCCTATAGCTCTTTAAAAGTTTTCAATATTCTGGTTATACTGCAGAAAACTACACAGTTACAGTTAATTAATACAGAAACGTTTAGGCTAGTTTTTGTTTGAAATAGGTTAAGACTTTAGTAATACACAACATAGCATCAGCTTTAAAGTTTTTGTAGGCTGTAAGATTAGCATTTTAAAATTAGGCTGTAGTAAAAATGAAATACATAGGTCTTTTATTAAATCGAACAAAATGAGTTTGAAAAGTTATTCATAAGCCAACGGTGGAACTAACCTTATTAAATTTTACAAGTGAACATATCATAAGTATCAAGGTAAAGCTAAAACATTCTTACCTGGCATTCACAAAATAAAGGCTTATAACAAAGGCATGTTAAATAGCCTTGCGCATAACTCGCGACAAAAAAAATATAAGGAATTAATCCACAACATAATTTAACTATATCAGCGACATAACAAAAGTGGACTTTCCTGTAGTGGAAGCGATGGCGGACTCTGTTCTCGAATGTTCTAAAACGAAGCAAGGTTAACGGTCTAGAGAACAGCTGTCGTATAACTTGATAAGGAAAGGTACTAAAGCTGGATACCGTACGGAGTCGGTTCCTAGCGGAGAAAGGAGAAACTACTTGGAAAGTGTCGGTAAGGATAAATACAGAATGTAAAGTCGGAGACGTAACAGTTCTTTCACTTAAAACCTCCCTCAAAAGCGTCATTTGACTTTATTATGAAATATTATAATCATCAACATACCATATTATTCTCAATATAGTGAACCAATAGTATGTATATTTTTGTATGTTATAAAATATGTTATTTCAAGCAGTGGTGCACCGAGGATTTGGCTTTGGGGGGGGGACTAAGCTCAGGTCATAGTATATAATATATTATATATATATTCAGTAAAATGCAAATGGATGGAAACCATCACAAATTCTAGAACATTATATCGTAGGCATTCAGACATAACTCAGATAACATAATCAATGATCAGCTGTCATTTGAATCCAATGACTTATATGATACAGCCCTCGGTTATCAAGATAGAACTGGTCAAAAACCACCATTCAAAGTAGGCTGTTTAGTTTATCATAGACAATAAAATGGTGTACGTCAACCGGCTTAATCCGTGTATCACTATAAATTATTGTGTTGTGTACTTTTTGTTATTAACGTGTTTGCTTTTTTGTGTGTATATGACGACCTGAATAATGATTAATATATTATATACTTGTTGATGAGATTACGGTCTCGAAACGCATCGTATGTAGGACAACTCAAAGAAGTCACAAGACAGACTTATAACCACTTATAGTAATTTCCTGTATTTATTTCATAATATTGCAACTTATCACAAATTCTGAAACATTGCATATTTTTTTTAAAGTTAAAAATCTAAACCTTCATATTTAGAAGTGATTAAAAAAGTCGTTAAGTTGTTTAAATATTACGAGTGTGCAATTAAAACCATTCTACCTCCAATCACCAGTACACCCAGATTTATGAGATCCCAAATCAAGTTAAGTTATATTTCATTTGACGAAAAACAAAGGTATAGTGAACAAATTTATTTAAAAAAATAAAACCACATGTTGTGACAAAATACACAACTGCTCATTGTAAGTGTTTCCACAAAACTAATTATTTGTAGAATGGTGACGGGCAGACAATAGTGCAATATAAACATTTTTTCCACTAGCCCATCCCACACTGACCTTGAGTGACGGTCTAGCCAGGGTCCCAGAGGAACGCCTTTTTACCGTCAACTCATGAACCACGCGCCGGGACCTAATTTTCACTGATAGAAAATCATGATTGCGTAGAGTATATGTCATATTTATTTCTAAAAGAACGATTATTTTCTCATGATCACATAACGAATTTAATCGTAAGTGTAATTTTAAAATGGAATATCGACTACGTATTCAACGATCGATTAGTTTGAAATAAAATGCAGATTACTAAAAGACCTTCTGGGGGGGAGAGGTCCCATTTGTTCCCCTCGTCGGTGCGCCACTGATGTCAAGGTGAAAAAATAGCGAATATAACCTTCACTTGTTATATTTGTTTAAAGTTATAAATTTTTGTTTTATACTTAAATGCATTTACCTCAACCATGTAATCCAAATAGACAGCAAGAATGTTTTCATTTTCAGTAACATTGAGGTATGTGTTTCTACTTAGAGTTAAGCCTCCTTGGTCAACCTGTAATACAAAATTCATTTGAAAATTTTTACTTTAACCTTCTTGAAATGCATTTATTTATACATTAACACGTTCGCTACCGAGCGCTATATTTGCGTCGCCCTGTTTTTCGCCACAAACTATCGAAAAACTGGGCTGGAATACACACAGGCTGGGACAAACCGCTGTGACATTCGCCACAGACCACTAGTATGACTTTGTTCAAATAAGTTAATATACTTTTTAATAACCTAAAAGGTATGCCAAGCAATACCTATTTGTGTTTTATTTTTATTGTTTTCAGCGTTTTTGAAGTCGTTGCATATATACGACGTTCAGCCTATGTCAAGAAGCATAGAAGTTTTTTTGTAAGACTCTGAAGCAAAGTTAGTAAAACAAAGGGTTTTGACCTAAGCTGCACAACCAATAAAAAGTAAGACTGAAATACAAAGGCGGAAAATCAGAATTCCCAGAAATTGTTACGTGAGAAAGGGGGAGTTATATTCCTGAGAACTTCAAGTCTTCGCATTGCCACAAAACAAAAAGGCGGGAAAAACAACCAAGAATTATGGCTTGAGAAAGGGGGTCATTTTTATGAGAGCTAAACGTCTTCACGTTCAAAAACGTCAAAGTTACAGACCAAGTACAGCATATGAGCGGCAAACCTTCTTACATACTGATACTAAAACAGGTCTTTAAAATATACTACTACTTCAAAATTATGTACCAAAATAACACTGTCACAAATATGTGACGTCGGTCTATTTTAATTAAACTTGGCGTCGCACATTTGCGGCAGTAGTCTGTGGTTAAAAACCAGCCGTCTAATCTATGCGTACGGAAAAATTTTAGTATGGTGGTAGAGAACGTGTTAAGGACTATCATTGATAGATGTTGCAAACTGGCTAGAATATCACTTGTAAACACTTAGGCTACTACAAAAGGTGGATTTGGTTTTCTACTGTAGTAATATACAACGGAAAAATTTGCAAAAACTTCCAATTTATAATTCGTACAAAACAAAAGTTGTAACAATGACTTTATGATTTCAAGATAAACTAAAAATCATGTTTCTCATCCCGTTAATAATAACAGCTTTAAATAATATTGTAATTTACAATATTTAGAGTCATGGTTTAGATATTTATTGACAATTTTCAAGATAACAGATTGATTTGAAATATTTCTAAGATTAAAGAGGGCAGAATAAGGCTGTTTTGCATGTCTTTAACCCTTTGAGGGGTGGCTTGTTTTACGCTTAAAGAGTAATCACGTCATACGTCGTAATCCTACGTTTTTGCTCAAAGGAGTAATCACATCATATGACGTTCCTGGTTGCCATGGTAACGAGTTTCTATTACGACTCAAACAGCTGGTAAATCTGTACCGTAAAAGAGTCTTTGTAGTAATATTTGCTACTTTATTCCGCTAGAATGTGGGGGCATGAAACTGCCACATCGCATTGTTTGCTTCTTTCTTCTGCCCCGCGGGTTTCTCAGTTTGTTTGTGAGCCGCTTGTTGCTACGGGTTTGTGTTGTTGTTTGATTTCTTAATTATAAATTTATATCTCTTTTATTTTGTGATTTTAAACTTTAATCATTAGGTTGAAACAACTGCCCTCCGCTAAATAATTAACTCCGTCTCAAAATGGAAACCGGACCCCTCACCCTCCGTAAACATAGACGCGCTTATCTGCAAGGCCTAACGAACAGCTGTTCCTTACCTCATGGAAATGTAAGATAACAGTGCAATGTCTTTGGTTCTGCACATGTGGCAACCGCTAGTAGAAACTTTCAGTCGAATTGTGTAAATTCGCCTTCTTTAAGACAAAGAGGCAGTCTTTCAGTTTTCCAATATTTGATCGTTGAATATATTGTCTTGGTAAATTGTTAAGATAAAGATAATAAAATACAGATGAACATTTTGCCCCAGTAGATTACAATCTTCGTCCTCGTCGACCATCCTTCCTACGCGTGGAATCTGAAGGAATTGGAGTGACATCTTCGATACGACCAATCTTCATGTTGGAACGTGCAAGGGCTCTGAGGGCAGACTGTGCTCCAGGTCCTGGAGTTTTGGTTTTGTTACCACCTGTTGTTCTAAGTTTTATGTGAAGGGCTGTGATACCAAGGGTTTTACACTTTTCTACGACAACCGGAGCAGCCAACATAGCAGCGTAAGAAGAAGCTTCATCACGATTTTCTTTGACTTTCATGCCTCCTGTCACTCGGGCTATCGTTTCCTTTCCAGACAAATCCGTGACATGGACAAAAGTAGCATTGAAACTAGCAAAAAAATGTGCGACGCCAAAAACTACTTCTCCTTCTCGGACTTGAGGGCCAAGTGAAACTTGGACTTGTTCCTGCTGCTGTTTTCCTTTCCTTGGGGAACACTTTCTGATACGTTTCTTCGATAACGCACTTGGTTTTCTGTGGAATATTTCTTTTATTAATTAAAACCTTTTAATTCGTCAAGATTTTAAACTTCTACAACTGCCTCCCAATCAGACATCACTCTCACAGTTTCGAAAATATAAAGGTTTCTGTAAACCCTTGCAATTAGATAGTTTTCAACCAATGAAACAGCACATTTAAGATTCGACATATCTTTTACAATTTGAAATATTTCTATAGATATGTTTATATCTATTTGTAGAGAAAAGTTCAATTGTCCAATTCGAGTAAAGCAAATGACATGTACTCCAACGGTTTTCGTCGTACAGTCCTGGAAAATACAGACAAGTGGGAAATTCAAAACTCGGATTTCTTATGCTTTGGAAGTGACAGTTGTAACGGCATTTTACACGGTATCTTGTATAGGATTAGTGCATGAGAATTTTAATTTATTTGATCTCATTTTATGACTCAAGTAAAGCTAATTCAAATAATTTTATGAATCAATAATTTACAAATAAACAACAGTTCAATTCTTTGATTTATTCTCTACACTTTCTTATAATAATATTTCATTTTTGTACAAAGCATATTATATTCATAAATTACTATTCAAACTAGGCCTAGTTTTATTAGCAGTCTTGTAGTAGGAACATAAAAACTGGTGTTTTCAAAATAAGAAATTTGAAATTGATATATAATTTTATACAGTTCTATTTAGAACTAAATTACAAAACTTTTGTACATTTTGAAAAAAATTACAAAAAATGTTTACTACTTTTTATGTAGGCCTAAAGTTGAACTTTTTCCTTTCGTTACTGAACATTATTTGTTTCTTGAGCTAATAATGTTTTAAATTTTACAACAATAAATTTTTTACTGTCATATATGAATTCTTTGAACCTTTCTCCATTAAAAAGCTATGGAACACTTTTGGATTGAGGTATAGTTACTATATATATTTGGCGAATTTTTGAAAAAATGCTTGCAAACGCCAAAAAATCCGGTTGTAGGGTTAAGCTTTTCCATTCCTAAATCATCCTGTATATTACATACACACACTCACACTACTTTTGCTGTACCTGTATAATATAAATACTAGAGTTGCGATCATCTTCTTGTACACTCCACGAGAAAAGACCTCCATTGTTATACTTGTTTTTTACTGTCTTCAACATACTCTGCAGATTCCATGTACTTATGTCGAAATTGCTGCCAGATACATTCCATCCTCCTACATCATCTATTAACTTCAACATAGGTTCCGAACCTAAAGTTTCGATTGTTCCATTTGGATCCATGCATGACGAGTGGTAAAACTTTGCTTTTCTTTCAGCTTCACTTTTCATTTCAGATAATGGTTTCTCTAGAAAAAGGCATTAAACATGATTTTATTACATTATTTTTTAATTCAGGTTTTTAGTGGGCTACTGCACTACAGGATGTAGAATAATTAGTACCTGGGCGACCGAGCATTACTCGGTATTTTTGTTAATTGTGTTTTTTTTATAGGAAAATGTATGTAAATACAAATCAGGTAAGTACTGTTTTGTAGGCCTACTCATAACTCGCGAAATATTAGCACGGGTCAGCTGATTTCAAGCTTTAAACAATTATAACCTTTAAGACAAAAAAAAAATAAAAATTTATAGGAGACAGCTGATGGAAATATTATAGGAAACAGCTGATGTTTGTCATATGTATCCTATTGATTTTAAATTACATAACCCCAATGTTAAAAATTTTCAATTTTCAAATGAGTTTTTCAGAAAAATACGAGTTTTCCTGAGGTAGTGGTTTTCACCAATCGATTTTTTAGTCCCAAAAGCCTCTAATCCCAAAGTTTCAGCAAAATCCTTCCGCTGGATCTCGAGATTGCTCGTACAAACACACAAACAAACAAACAGACATTGCTCGTATTAGAGTATAGGATACCAAGCAGCTGACTGCTGACATGAGTTTGTAAACGTTGAACATTGAAATTTAACTTTGATTTTGATGTGAATGTAATGTGATTGTGCATTTGATAATGATCTGTAATTTTTATGTGAAATTTCCTTGTTGTTAAATAATAATTTCACTTAACTTTGATATTGAAAATGTATGAATAGTATCAAATGATCATTTTGATTGCACGAATTTTTATTTTTTAATTTTGATGGTAAATTTGATTGTAATTTCGATTTTGGAAATTTGAATTTGATTTTAAAATGGATTTTGATTGTAAATTTTAATTTTTTATCTATATATATAAAAGCCAAATCCACTGACTCACTGATCACGATTTCTCTAAAACTACTGAACGGATTGGAATGAAATTTGGTATGTAGCTTCCTCTAGGGCCATAGGTACTGATAAGAAAGGGTTTCAAGAAATTTGAAATTTTAGGGGAGGTTTGGGGGGGTCCCCAAAGTTACTAAAAATCCCCATAAGAAATACATAGTGTAATGTATTTATTGATATAATACATTTTTTGTTAATATACATTTAACTTTGATTTGTCTATCCGTGCAAAGCCGGATCGGGCCAGCTAGTTTAAAATGTAATTGTTGTTTAAAATTTTGAACTTGATTTGTACAGATCCCAGTGCGAATGCTGGCACTTGGACTATCGGCTACTAACCATACTAAAAACATCAATACTCCTGGCGGGTAGATAAACCAGTTTTCATGTTCCAATTTTATGCTTTTCAACTTATATCTTAGGTCTTTTTTTTTAAATATTATAATTACCTCGAGCTGTTCAAACAGCTTATAATCGGTCTCAGTTCGTTGAAAGGATGAGCCACAATAGAAAGCGGCGCAGGAAAATATTTTTTGTCTCCACTTACACCCTTCTCCTACACCCCTGGCCCATCACGCCAGAGCAAAGCCAAGTGCCAAGATCTGTAGTTTTATTCTTAATTGAACTTGTCAATGTAAAGTTTAAAAATATTTTATGCCTTCGGGAATTGTATTGTTGACTAACTGTTCATAAAGGGCAATTTAACAAAATTACCTTCATGAACAGGGGAACCTCTGTAATGATGCAATTCTTTTAAGACACAATATTATAAGATTGCATGCAAAGAGGTGTAAACTGAAATCTAAGCAAATTAGACAAGAGTTGAGAAGTAGTTTTATAAGAAAATATTTTATAATTCACTAATAAGATTACAACAACACACTTTTTAGTAATTTATTTTTACTTTTCTATGAAGCCTGCACGTTGGGGTGCCAAGATACAATAACAAATTTATTTGTTATAATAAAAGTTATCTATAGAAAGCTTCACTTATGAAGTTAAATTATCAAAATATAAGCGTATAGTCCAGTAGATATGTACATTGTACCTGGAAAAAAATCCGAAGTTAATGAAACTTTTACAGGTTGTTTGGGGGTGCTGTGGGATGACTCTGTCAAGTTTTCCAACTCGAGGACCCTGTGCTAATTTTGGGGGGGGCCGAAAAACTTGAAAATTTTCGGATTTTTTTCGGTTTTTCGCTTATAACTTCTAAACTAAGCGGTTTTCGACCAAAACATATATTTTCAAAGTTGTAGAGCAGTAAATTTTCTACAATTTGGTATCCTTAAAATTCTTCCTAAACCTAATATTAACCGAGATACAGCCGATCAAAGTTAGAGAAATTTTCTCAAAATGGCAAAAATTGGCCAAAACCTTCGTTTTTGGCCCTCTAAATATCAATTACCATCAGTTCTACAGTAATTATGGTAATCACTCATCAATATCGACATGTTGGAACACGCGGGGGGGGGGGGGGGGGCCC
>JAGFPH010001855.1:202939-238857 GCA_018207615.1 Philaenus spumarius
GAAAATAGCTCAAAACAAGCATGTCAAGTAGTTAGAGATTAGTTATAGTGGTTGAAATATTCTATACAATCACGCGTTACAAATGTATTGTCGCGGCACGGAGTGACTGCACTATAGTGAAATCTGCCGGTTGTAGGGTTAAAGAGGTCTGCACCACTCAGAGGACCCCCCCCCCCCCGCGAGTTCCAACATGTCGATATTGATGAGTGATTACCATAATTACTGTAGAACTGATGGTAATTAATAGTAAGAGGGCCAAAATCGAAGGTTTTGGCCAATTTTTGCCATTTTGAGAAAATCTCTCTAACTTTGATCGGCTGTATATCGGTTAATATTAGGTTTAGAAAACTTTGAAAATATATGTTTTGGTCGAAAACCGCTTAGTTTAGAAGTTATAAGCGAAAAACCGAAAAAAGTCCGAAAATTTTCAAGTTTTTCGGCCCCCCCAAAATTAGCACAGGGTCCTCGAGTTGGAAAACTTGACAGAGTCATCCCACAGCACCCCCAAACAACCTGTAAAAGTTTCATTAACTTCGGAATTTTTTCCAGCAGACCCCACTTTTTTTGCTCTGTCTACTGGACTAGTAGGCCTATCACAATAATAAAATTATATTATTTAATATAGGCTTTATCTAGCTTGTATCTGGTAAAATAATTAACGACACAATTAATAATGAAGAAATCTGGGTTCTTTAATCACAGGCAAAGAAAGATTCAATATCAATGAAAATAGTTTTGACATAAAATATATCACAAATGATTTATGATTAAAAAAAAAAAATGTTCATTATTGTTCATCAACTAATAATCAGTAAACTTATCTCGGGGTAGGTTGGTGCCGTCTTTTCCCAAGCTTAATTTAGTATTAAGGGTCGGCTCTACCTGTCGGCCATGTTGGTTGACACTCCATAAGACCAATGTTAAATTAAAATCCATATTTTTCCTTTATTTTTGATCGGATAATTATGAACGATATGTCATTTTAAAGCTATGGCCAATACGCATGCAAATGGCTTTTCCAAAATTAAGAAAAACGTTTTGTTTAATATTTATTAACAATTTAAAAATTTAATTTTTAATAATTTTTTATGTTGTCACTATTAGTTATAGCGAAAAAGTACCAAGCCATTTGCATGAAGAATTTCGTCCCCAAGAGTTTGGTATTTTTTTGAAAACGCTATTTGAACAATTGCGGGTTTTAAATGGATTTAGGCTGAGCAATGTCCGTGTAACCTACCGCCGCTATAGGGTGACTTTAAATATTTTTTTACGATGTAACTATTAATTATAGCAAAAAATTATCAAGCCATTCGGATGAAGAATTTTGCCCCCAAGAGTTTGGTATTTTTTTGAAAACGCTATTTGAACAATTTCGGGTTTTAAATGGATTTAGGATGAGCAAAGTCCGCGAAACCTACCGCCGCTACGCTGGAGTCGCAGGTTGCTTTCTGTTTTACTAGAGCCGACCCTTAACAAGAAAGACATATTATAAAAGTATATATATAGGCCTATAACTTTAAGAAACAAAAGGTTAATGTATGGGTAATGAAATGGTTATGAAAGGTTATCTGGTAGGATGTAATATGGTTGAATATGATTACACTGAGTTCATAGTTCTGATTATATTTACAATTAATTGTTTGTGTTTGAAATAATCTTTAATAGATTATAGTTTATAAATAGTCTGTGGTTTCACCACTAATATATACAAGAATCACAATTTAACCTATTTATAATCGGAAAGGTCTCACCAAATGTTATTATTTCTTTATTAACGTTTTACTTGGATTTTCAGCTATATTTGATGTAATCTGGACTTGAGGTTCTTATCTCAGTTATATTGGATGTCTTCAATAGTTTTGTTCAATTCAAAAAATGTTCAATTACTAAAATGTGTAGCACAGACCAATTTGGTGACTGCTTGCTTTTGTTAATTCATTAATCTTTTTTCACAATAGGCTTTCTTTGTTGTTCTGAAAATTTCTTCTTCTTTTTTTAAACATATGTTTTACTCTTTCCTTCTTAGTTAATTAATTGATTTCCTATCTATATATTTAATATATTTGGATTGTTACAACATATACAATTTAATTATTTTAAAAGCAGACAGTAAAAAACAAGATAATAATTATATATTTTTTTTTTTTTTAATATATAAAGATATAAAAACAGTAAGAGTATGTAAAGTAGGAAGTGGCTGACAGACTAGACTTTTGCATCATTGGCGAAAACACATGTATGAGGTTTTCCGCCTTTGAGAACATTCCATTCAATATGGCGTGTGAAGGAGAGGTGACTGCATTTCACCATTGTATTTGGATAATCTAATAGAACTCCGATCCAATGCAATATTTCAATCCACTGGAAATTCGACGATAGTGGCGCTATCTATTGGGGAAACAACGGAAGCGGTGTGAAGCACCAATGCTACTAATGATTTCTCCCTAGCGCTACCTCGCGGCGCGATCATGAACTATTTTCCCGACAACCTTTTTTTCGGCACACAGCCCCCGTATTCATGCATGATCTATTTTATTATTCATGAGCTATGATTTCACGCATCGTATAGTTGAGCAATTTTAGGGAAAAAATGCATTTATCGTCGTTAAAAACGATTTAAAGTAATAAGTAACCTAAGGGCATGATTGTTAGACAGTTTGCAAATAAGTAAAAACTCAAATAACAGTGAAAGGAGAACGTTTTAAACTTTTCGTGCGTAAGATAGGTCTCAGAAAATTGTTGCAATAAGTGATCGTGCGTTACGTGGAACTTAAGTGTTCTACGAACGTTTATTGGGCAATGAAGAGATGTAAATTGCATGTGTAATAGATGATACAAGAATTTTATATTTCTTTAAAAAAATTAATAATAGGTTTGTGTGCACCCAAATAGAATCAATCTTAACAATATTTTCATTTCATAATTTTTTTTGTACTTGATAAGTTTATGTTTAAAGCTAAGCAAAATGCCTGTAATAAACTTTGTTCTTTCTCTTCTGTAAACAACTAATAATAATATGGTGTATGTTGTATTTACAAGAGTATAATTTAGATATAGAATACAGTCCAGGTATTGTGAAAAATTGATATAAAGACATTTCCATTCATAAGATGTAAAATAATACTGCTGTTATGCATATAATTTTTGCAAAACTTTCAGGATAGCTGAATTTGATTTGACACTCTTACACATAAGGTAAATACTAATTTTGCTATGTACTTACGTAAAGCATTCTTCATAACCAGTTGATTCTGTTGGCTCAACTTGCCGAACGTACTCCACATGGACCTGCCTTCTGGAATTGGATTCGCTGTGATCCAACTCCCGCAGGCGTATTGGTAGAAATCGTCGCATGGATCTACAGTTTTGTCTAGTGATGAAAGTATTTCCGTTGCAGTTCTTATGCAATTTTCGCTCAGACAATACTCTTCTCCTGTATTATGAACAAAATTCCATTTATTTTTAACAACAAATAGTCTGTTCAAAAAAGTTATAATATTTCCCAAAGTATAATGATTTATAATATGCAATTAAAACAAGATATTTTAAAACTAGAATTTGTCTATACCTATTCAATATTAATATTATATTATTCATGAGTTCTTACAGATTTTATAAATTATAATCTCTTTTATGATTAAATTAAATTGCTGATATGAATACCTTTTTTTTTGTAGTTGAAGCAATTAGTCTTATTTATGTAGAAACACTATAAAGTGATGTTTCGCCGCTCACAGTCGGCTTCATCACGTGTAGGACTCAACACTTAAATGAAATATATAACAACACTAAACACGCACGAAAACACAACACGATATACATTATCAAAATTATCCAAGGCTTGCTCTTTGTTAAATATTTTGATAGACGAACATGGATGTGGCCACATAGTAGTTTGTGTACCTCTAAACGGAGATAACGAAACATCGCTGTAGTGTTTCTACATAAATACAGTAGAGTCTCGGTAATTCGAGTCTCGATAATCCGAGGTTCCGTGTAATTTGAGCCACAAATAGCATTGAATGTGCCCATGCATTTTGTCGAGATTTAACAACAGACAAAGATTGGGCACAGTATCAATGACAAACTACAGTATCCTAGAGAATTCTCGGAAGGCAAAATTCTTGGAAACCGGTACCGCGTCTAGAATTACAATACGTGTATAAACACGTAAGTCCTGCCCCCTATGTCCAGCACCCTTTCTACCAGACAGTGACCTATTTATCCAGCGATCTTTTTCACAGCACAAGATTTATTTTTAGTGTTGAAAAAAACTTAAAGAAGTTGACTTCGTATTATCCATAATTGTTTTTACATTGATATCATATAAAGTTCAAGGGACCGAACCGAAACTTCGAATTAACGGTAATTTCGAATTACAGATGTTCGAATTATACAAGTTCTACTGTACATATAAAAATAACATTGAAACAAACTTTTCCCGGGCACTGTAGTTGCAGTGTAGTTAAACAAAAAACTATTTATGATTTATTTAATAAGCAAGTTTCTATTTCTTACTGTGTATGAAATTACTTTTTTAACTCGGTGTTCAATACAAAATAGTGTATATTTAATAAAATTTAAATTTTTTCGGAGATACAAGGACTATAAATAGTAGTTTTATCTTAAACTCTACATATTCCGTGTATTTCGAGTTTTTCACAATCCGAGGTACTCTCGGTCCCATTCAACTTGAAATATCAGGACTCTACTTAATTCTATAACTATAACAATAATTCTAAAAATAATAACTATAACGGCCGTAGTGTAAAGAAAATCAACATAAACGAAGAACAGAGACATAAGTAACTTAAATTGTATTGTACATAAATAAGACAAATTGCTTCGACTACAAAAAAAGTTATTTATTTATAAATATCAATTAACAAATTTTTTCAATAATAATACTCTAAATAAAATAAAAATAGTAGAATGATTAAATGTAATTATTACAATGTTTGTAAACTGTTAGTACCTAAACAAACTGAAAGAGATAAAGCACCCAAGTATCCCACTGGATGTTTATTATAAGTTTACAACAAAAGCAATAAAATCAACTAAGTCAAGAGAAATACAGTTAAAAGTTTTGATTGATCTCAATGACCGACTTACGTTCATACCCCTTATCAAAAAGAATCTACTTTTGTAAGTTAAACACAGTTTTACGCAATTCATTAGTATTTTCTGCATAAACAGATAGGGACTAAAACTCTCAGAACCTATATCTGACTAAACACAATTTTCAACAAGTACTTTCAGAAGTACAAAACTGCGATACTTTTAGTAAGTACTAGCTGTTTAGACAAGAGGGAAACAAGTTTGCTATATTTGAATGTTTTAACCATTTAAACAACACACATTTACCTTTTGGCACGTCTCTGTTATTTGAAACAAAAAGCCATGTTCCCAGTACAACTACTGTAACAACTAAAGCAGCCACTAACAAAATGAGGCACTTTTCTAACAAACTACGTGACTGCATTGTAGTTGAACCCTGAAAAAGGAAACGGAGTTCTATTAGATTTATTATATTTTTGCAACACAAATTTTACAGCACCAAAACAATAAAAGCTCTTACTTCTGTTCCATTTTACTAGTAGTGTCAAATCTAAAAACCATATTACAGTAGAATCCCTCTTAACCGGACTCGGATCAACAGGTCCTCGGATTAACCGGCCTATCCCATGGAACAACAGAGATTTTTTTCTCTTACAGATTATATTACTGTAAATGGCCGAAGTCTCAAACACTGACTGTTTGACAAACATTTCCCGGAAAATAAAGCTGAGTGACGCAACTTTAGGTGTGCAATGTGTAGTGTGTTAGTGTTGTGGCAGGCAGAACAGGGGAGGGGAGCGTGAGTTTGATTCCCCTCTTGCTTTAGCGACAACTGTATTTTTTCTTAGAATCAATTGACAAAGCGGCATCCTTTGTTTTTTTTTTCTTCGTCTGTTGCTTTGTCGGAACCTTTACTGAATTTTGTGGGAAAAAATATGTAATATTTTTGTAACATATTGAGTAATATTTATTATGTTGAACAGCAAAAGGATTTAACGGTATTAGACGTGATGAACGTACGAAAATGGGGAGACTTGGCTTTGAAAGTTAAAGAACAGAATCAAATACGGTAACTGATTTTTTTAAACAATGATACAGTATATGCAAATTCAGTTTTCAAAGTTTATGTAAGTTTAAAATGTTTAATTTGTTGGTGTTCTCTAGTTTATGTATGTATGTACATACAATAAAATGAGTTGTAATAACATCTTATTTATTTATGAAATACTAGCTGATGTACCCGTTCTTCGCACAGGAAAACTGCGTGTAATTTGAGAAACTTAATTTTAATTACTATGTTTGTGTTTGCCCGTTACTTTACCATTAGTTGACAATGGCTATCCAGTTTCGCCACGGAGAGGCCGGCAAACATGGAGAACATATTATTTACAATAATTTTTACAATAACATTTTCACATGTTTACTATCTAACATGAAAAAGCTGCTTTAGAGGAAGCTACATACCAAATTTCATTCCAATCCGTTCGGTAGTTTTGAAGAAATAATTTTTTAATACATTTGTTCACCCCCCCCCTAAAATTTCGAATTTTTTCAAACCCTATCTTAGTGAGCACCTATGGCCCTAGAGGAAGCTACATACCAAATTTCATTCCAATCCATTCGGTAGTTTTGAAGAAATCGTTTTTTAATAACTTTGATCCCCCCAAACCCCCCTAAAATTTCAAATTTTTTCAACCCCTTTCTTAGTGAGCACCTATGGCCCTAGAGACAGCTACATAACAAATTTAATTCCAATCCGTTCGGTAGTTTTGAAGAAGTAATTTTTTAATAACTTAAATCCCCCCAGACCCCCCTAAAATTTCGAATTTTTTCAAACCCTTTCTTAGTGAGCACCTATGGCCCTAGAGGAAGCTACATACCAAATTTTATTCCAATCCGTTTGGTAGTTTTTGAGAAATCGTGATGAGTGAGTCAGTGGGTTTTGGCTTTTATATATATAGATGTAGGTTATTTTTGAAGAAAAATCTATTTTTCACGGGAACCTCGGATCAACCGGCCAAACAGGTAACCACAAAGGGTCTCGGTCCCAACCAGACCGGTTAAGAGGGGTTCTACTGTATTCTGCTTTAAAACTGTAATAAAAGCAGCACTACAGTACCTTAGTAGGCCAATAAAATATGGAAAATGCAATAAGTAATTTTATTGCAACATAAACATACAAACGGCAAAGAATATTTTAACTTCTGCAAATAATTGTTATTGTAAGTTTATTTTTAATTACAGTAGAACTTTTTTAATCTGAACGCCATAAAAGTGAAAAAAAAATTAAATAAAAAAAGGAAAATAAGGGGAAACAATTTAGCGATGGATATGCTGGACCAGCGGATATTGAACAAATTTGAAATTTAGCAGCAAAAAAAAACTCACTTCATGATTAATACAGAAAAAAATTAGTGACTTTTTTAATTTTTTTGAATTTTTTTCTACTGTAATATTTTCCATACTACGTTTACTATAAATATACTGTATTTCTACTATTTTATTTTAATAAACAATATTTTAAACTGCAAAGAATTTCTAATATTTTTATAACACTTATGATTCATTTTAGCCACACTTTAGCTGTTAGGTTATGTAAAGAGCACAATATGTTCTGTAATCCGAACAAATCGATAGTCCGAACGCCCGAACTCCTCCGGTTCTAATTAGTTCGGATTAAAGAGGTGAATTACTTATTTTCCAACATTTTGGTTATGCTCTACAATGAAATTCTTATACACAATCGCAACTCCTCCCAATTGTATCTCTATTTCTTAAAGTGATTTGACACCCATTAAATAGTGCAGCTGGTGGTAGCGCTCTACACAATATATTTTTTAAAGTTAGCACAAGGTATTTACAAAAAA
This sequence comes from Philaenus spumarius, assembly GCA_018207615.1. Classification (NCBI taxonomy): domain Eukaryota; kingdom Metazoa; phylum Arthropoda; class Insecta; order Hemiptera; family Aphrophoridae; genus Philaenus; species Philaenus spumarius. The sequence continues at coordinate 210,865 of JAGFPH010001855.1, forward strand.
AGTATGTAGTTGGAAATAAAACTCTATCTCAGATTTGTTTTATTCCTGTTGTTTTGGACTACACAGTTTAATTTCAAAGTTCCCATTTACTCTCATAAGCACTAAACAAATTTATTCGCCTCTTATGTTAAGGATTGCAATTTGTAAACAAAGTTTCAGACAAAGAATTTTTGTTATGTTTAGAATATTAAAAATATTGTTCAATGAGCTTGATATTGTTATCTACTGAGGTAATGATATTGTTTACATTATCTGTTTTTTGTCACCCTTTCCAGTAAGGATTGTTCGTATCAAAAATTGTTATAGACAAAATATTTAAATAATACACATTTTTCCAAAGTTGCACCATGTCAACGACTGCAATAAGTATGATAGCCTTTCTTCGAAATCATCCTAAAACGTTAAGCATGCATTTTGATCCACAAGATTGTTATGTAATTGCATTCCAATCTATTAAACTGTTGTGTATAAGTTTAAAAAGGACAAAATTACAAACATATTAGTATTTTTAAGGTAACAAACTAACACATAAGGACCGCAAGTACCTTAAAAAAAACACATAATACTGTATAAGTAACGAAATTAAACTCTAATAAATATACACAGTAAATTAAACCATAACCATATGAAAGAAATTTATGGGAATAAATTAATAACTTACTTTATTTGAAGTTTGTGCTCCAACTTTCAAAGAATCCTTCAATACTTCTTAGCTCATGACTAGAAACTTAGGAAATGGCTCAAGAGGATTTTTATCTGCACTGCTCGAAAGATAAACTTATTGTCAAATATTGATAATATTGCATCTCTCTAGGCGTTATCTGAATTAATTTAACAATTGATTAAAACTGAAGGTGACACTTTGAAATAAACATTTTTTGTCTCTTGAAATTTGTTCTAAAAATTCTTCCTTTTCGAGATATTAACAACTTTATGTCTATTTATTTCAACACGTTTAGGGCCGCCATTTTGTTTAGGGTGGTCCGATTTTTCTTTTCTTTATGTCCTTTTCCTAGTCTTAAATATACCTTTAAAATGAGGTATCACATGACCATACTTCCCATTTAAAAATTTTGGGTTGCCCCCAAAATCCCCCATTTTTAGGGGACACTCATTTCTATTGCTTCAAAGGATACTTTGGGCCAAGTTAGTATCATTCCCCAAAGGATATTTGTTTGTTTTAACAAACACAAAAGTTAAAGAGGGGGGGGGGGACTTTTAAGACACCGTCCTGGTATACACGGTATACCTGCTTAACAAGTAATAAAACGTTAAATTTAAAAAAAATAGATAAATCAAAATTGAAATATTAAACAAAATATTTAACAGAAATGTATAAATACTAATACCTTTACATGGGTATATTTATATGTTCATTTATATATAGTATTTTTGATGTAGCCCTAAATACAATAACTCTTATAGTTATGTTCAATTTTACCCTTATAGAATTAAATCAAATTTAATAAAGCTTACCTTTAGGTAAGTTTTTGGAAAAATGTAAAAAAGCAATAATTAATAAATTCAAAAATTTTGTCACTTAGGGACTTTGAGCAAGAAAATGCCACACCTAATAATTTTATTTTTGTTATTTTCAGTTTTGGTTGAAGCGTTTTTGTCTTTTAAAAGATCAATTATCATGGTATTGATATAAGTTTCCTTACAGCAAATGACAAATAATATAACGTAAAATAATGTCTGAATTATGATTAAATTCAGTAAAAACACGCACTTAAGTATGTAGTTGATAATAGTCTACTGTTTTGTAATTTTACCTTTTAACTGTTGATGATTTTATTGGTGAAATCTGCATTTGTAGTTGTTTGAGCCTGTTTGTTGAACCATACCAAATCTGTAAAACAAATAAAGACTGACTCAGTACTTTCTTACATAATGGTTTTTGAAATAATGCTCTGAAATTAAAATACAACTACTTATAAATAAATGCCATTTTATTAGGATAGTTTGAGCACATAAACTTTCACAATAGCTTTAAGAATCTTTTGCATTCTGTTTGATTTCAAGCAATTTGAAATATAGAGTGGTGCAAGAGCCACTTGACAATGCTTTGAACAAATGCTGTATTTATTTACTACAGGCAATAGGTACAATTATTTTTTGTTTCAAACTGTTTTCCCGCTTCACTAAAGAAACTTTCAAATCTTCCGTAAACACAATAAAATACTCTACAGCATACTTCGTTATCACCGTTCAAATCATGGAATATGTCGCATATGTAGTCTTTCAATTCGTGGTCTGTAGCTTTTTAGAATAATTCGACCACGCAGCTGACATGAGTTTAGCGAATTTCAAAAATTAAGTTTATATGTTTTAGGGTTTCAACCAACTAATTGGGAAATTGATTTACTCACGAAGGCGCTGAAAGCTGCCTGTGTTTAGTAGAATTTGTTTGCACCTAAGCCTCCAGGTTCGACTCACGCGCTCCTTCGTTCCACTCGCAGAGTTTGAACTCCGATCCTTGTGGCCTCGGGTTATGGACCGTTTCACTTTGCTCGTAGGGTACAAACTCGGCCCTCAGATCAGAAGATGCCTCTAGGTAATAAAACACGTAGACCGGGTACTTTTATTATTTTACGTTTTAATCGATTTTGGGGGAACCAAGCGAGCTGTAAAGTTGAGTAAAGTGTGCAGAATAATATCCCACATTTATTTGTTTAGATACAACTATAAAAAAGTTTCATTCTCGTACGAAAAATGTGACAAATTTTTTTTTTCTAGTCAAAAAACGTGCTTCCGATTGTTGTATTTCTTTGTATAACGAACTCGTACGAGCGACTTAGACAATTAACGTGTGTACCAAATCGGACTTAAAATACGGCCGTTAGAGTGCAAACACATATATACAATTTTTACTTCCGGTTGTTGGTATTTTTTGGCTAACGATCCCGTCTGAGCAACATAGACAACCGACGTGTGTACCAAATCTGACTTAAAATGCGGCCGTTAGAGAGCAAACACATAAAGATATATGTTCTTCCAGTAAAAAAACGTATTTCCGGTTGTTGGATTTTTGAATATTTCAATACATTCTCCAAAACACAGACTTTGCATATTATACAACAAAAATATTCGATGTTTGAAAACATCAATGTTTTCTAATCGATTAATCGTATTAAATCAATGAACAGGTTACGATTAATTAAATCGATAATTCGTTTCATGTGTACATCCGTAGTCAGCCTCTGTACAATACAGACAGCAAAATAGCTGTCTCGGTTCGGTTCCTTTATTTTCTGCGATCGACAATAGCAAATACAGGCAAAAGCTAACAAAGTTACTCGCTGAAACAATGCCAAACAGTAACAAATAATAGATGTTAGAGTGTACAGGGAAAGAGGGTTTAGCTTTGGCAATCGTTGCACGGCGATAAAGTTTCAGACGTAAATGCATTTTCGTTTCCAAATACGTTTTAAACACAAAATTTGCTTTATATAACGTACTTTTGTGGAAAAATTAAAAAAAGAGGAGATTTCTGGTTTTTTTCAGAAATTCCTCGGAGCTATATTTTTACGCTCAAAATCCGGTAATCTCCGGTGATATGCCAACCCTACACATACCACCAGTCCTCAATTCACTCTGTAAGAAGTTCATAATACAATATAAAAAAATGTAGAAAATACGTTATGATCTAAACACGCTCCTAAAACAAATATTAAAATGTCATATTTACAAACTTTACTCAAAAATAAACATTATTTTTGATAAGTAATTCTAGTTTTTCAACTGACTTTTTTTTAAAAAAAAAGGAGATTATCAATACCACCTGTATGTTTATTTTTAGGTGTAAGTATACTATGTTTGACTGGATGACTTTTTTGTTGAATATTGTTGGCTATGTTTGGAATTGGGTAAAGTACAAAAGAAATATATTATAATTTGAAGCACTGTACCTAAAAATTGTGAAAAAATTATAAAATGCTTCCATCTTACAACGATAATGTAATAGCCTGTAACACAATGTTTTGAGATGTTTTTATTCTTGAGATTTCCCTCTAAACCCAAACATCTAAGAGTTGTAGCCAATTATTTACTAGTAAAATTAACTTATGAGTGGCAATGGCTGCTAAATGGTTGGTTGAAAAACATACAAGAATAAAGTCATGTTAAAATGATTTGTTCTTAAAAAAATAAATGGAATAGTTCTGATAATATAAATAGAACTAGATGTTGTGCGACCCTTGTCTAGTTCACCCCTGCGGTTCCCTGACGATAGTGCGACTCCCTTTTTGGGTTGTGCCTTCGGTCCTCTTGAGGACGTACGTGCGTTGTCAGGATGGATTGTGGGTGAGAAGGTTCTTCAAATAAGGTGACGGACGAATGTTTCACTTCAATACGTTAATTTAAAGTGAAACAATCTATTCCTCTGCTGGTCCGGACTTACAACTAAGGTAAAGACAAGCGAGTCTACATGGTGAGGTTTGGAGTCTTCTCCAGAACATGGTTACTAACAGACCACCTTAACAAACAGGTAACTAAACTGGCAAACAGAGATGGCTGTGTTTGTGCATTGTCGTGGTGGAAAAACCAGTCTCCTGTCTGCCACAAATCGGGTCTTTTTTGTCGAACACTGTTCTGCAATCTTCTAAAAATTTCTTAATAAAAAGCTTGATTAACAGTTTAACCTGGTGGAAAAAAACTCCTAATGAACCTCCCCCTTTACATCAAAAAGACAAAAAAGCATTGTCTTGATTTTTAATTTGACGACATTTTTTTAGACGGAGTGACAATGACGTCTTCCATTTGTTTGACTGTTGCTTTGTTTCGGGGTCGTAACCACTCCCCCATAGGTAATAGTATATAAATAATGTAATATAAAGTAATAGAATAGGCGAGGCATAGATGTAGGCTGACGATATTGCTGACCTTCAATCAAGGTAACTACGAGGTGATCTAGCGGAAAGAATGTTTATATTGCACTATTGTCTAACTCAAGCCTGTCAGCATTCTACAAATAATCAGTTTTGTGGAAATGCTTACAATGAGCTGTTGTGTGTTTTGTCACAAAGTGTAATTTTATTTTTGTAAATAATTTTTTTTTAACATTATATCTTTGTTTTTTGTTAAATTTGGGATCTTATTTATCCCTGAATACTGGAGATTGGTGGTAGAATGGTTTTATCAAAACGTTTTAGTTAATTGCAGACTTTCACTATTTAAACGACTTAACGACATTTTTAATCAATTCTAAATATGAAGGTTTTAATTTTTTTAACTTAAAAAATATATAATGTTTCAGAATTTGTGATAAATTACAGAACTTCCATCCATATTAAATACTCTGACCTGAGCTTAGTCCCCCCCCCCCCATAAATCCAAATCCTCAGTGCGCCACTCATTGGTTCTATTATATCTGTAATAGCTTCACTGCCAAGTTTTTTGTTATTTCTTAGGTTGTCCTCTAATATTTTAATTGTTTCATTAACTGGGACATTAGTGTAAAGGCTAGTTATGTCAAAAGAAAGTAAAGGGAAGAATCAACAGATATAACAGCTGTCTGGGAGCAAGCGCGTCCATGTGCAGACTCATTTTAAGGGGAGCTCTTCTTGCCTTTGCCTTACATGTTGATCATAGTTTAGAATAGTTAGTATGGGACCAACAGAGATCGAGTAGTTGATTTGATAAATGATGTTAAATCAACTGTACGTTTATTACCTTGTTTAAAGAAACTTTTCCACCACTAACCATCCAATTTCCAGAATATAAAATATCGACAAACCCCAGATAAGTCAGTTAAAGAAATGGAAACAATAACCCTTAACTGGCTAGCAACTTAATTCAGTTGCGGGAACACACGCTTCGTTAAAGTATATTTGTTGTAAAAACTCGTCAAACTGGGCAGTTTCTCTCAAGAAATTAATTACAGGTTCCTGACTGACAAAGATACATGCTGTTTACTTCCAAAAAATGCTTAAAGCTACAAGATGAAAGAATGAAGTTGTGTTGCAAAGTTCTTTCAAAACAATGGCCCATCGGACGTATGTGATCCTTTCCAGCTTGAAGGTGAGATGAAAATGTGGAGAACTTGGATAAATAATAACAAGTCCGATTTATCACAAGCCTTTGTATTTTCCATGGATAAGTGTGATCGGCAGATGTTCTATACAGTTTTTAAGGCTTTGTGAACAGCGCTGTTATTGATAACTACAGCTACAGCAGAGAGGTCGTTTTCAACCCTTCGGCGCTTAAGAACATATTTACGCAGCACAACATCACAAAGTAATTACAAAAGAGCCTCTTTTTATTTTTAACAGTATGATACATTTTCTGTAATTCTAAACAAATAAATAATGTTTGCATCTTTACAGGGTAATGTAAAGACTTGTAAAAAGTTTAAGTGTTTTCGTTTGAATATTACTGGAAAAAGAAGCAAGATTAAAAAGAATATCTTCTTTATTCTTAGGTCTTATTATTATTATATTTCTAATTTTGTACGATTTATTATTCAGTTTAGATTTGCAAGAATTTATAACAGACCTAGTTTTTGTATTACTACCTATGTAATTTTGTTTCATTGTTTCAATACATTAAACAAAACTTTGATAATAAATTGTTATAACATTTGGTGGCCATGTAACCAATGGCAAAAGTAGTGTTAAAATGATCAGATATGACCAAAAACATTTTTAGTTGTACAATTACACAAACAAAATTGCTGTTCTAAACGTACAAAAAATCTAAACCCGGACCTCTAGGTAGTTAGCCTACGAAATTAACCTATCCCTCCCCGAAATTTTTTTACGGCTACGCCAATGTAGGCTCGTGAGAGAGCTGAAGGCACACCCATCGCTGGAGTAGTCAGACTGGCAGCGAGGGACCCGTCACAATAAATACGTGTAACTTATTCCACTTTAATTGTCAACATTTTGAAAAACGGCCTTACTGTAGAATGATTACAGGCCTAACATTGAAAGTGGAATGTAATATTTAAAATTTGAAATACATAATTATTTAACGCAATTGTCAGTGAAATAATTTACCATTTTAATCGTGTACACATGAACCAATAATGCAATTCTTTTGTACAGGTAGTTAAAAAAGTTTTAGATTTACGGTAGGTATTTTGTAAAATAATATATTAAAGTTATTATTCTTAACGTATTTAAATTTAACTGTATACAAGAAGGACTGTTTTACCACATAATTTTTAAACCTAATTATTAATTAATAACATATCATTTACAGGTTCGAAAACCTAATTAATCAGTGTGCTCCAACTTAAAATACTCAAGTGAATTTAGCTTGTAAAACCACAGTATGTCCTTTTTCTTGAAACATTGAAACACACTCAGTTTAAAACTAAGATTTTGGTAACAAAATGACTTGAAACAAACATGCTTATATTTATTTTTGTTTAACAATCTTTTTCAGTTAATAATGTATAGTTAGGGTATCATAGTTATCACAATACAAAATCTATGTTTATATTATTTGGCATCGTTAAATATATATACAAGCAACAAACAATCAAAGGGTACTTACTATACCTACACTTCAACATTTTTGTTTAGTTGAAGGTTTAGTAATAAATATTATTTTTCTACAGCTGTTTAATAAAGTGTGGTCACTCACAGCAGTGCACAAACTAAACTACATGTGAAGGGCTGAAAAGCCAAGGGGTATAAGTGTAGTGAAGTTGGTTTTGAGAAAACTCAGTTTAAAGTTGAGCTGCTATAATCAAATCCAGATAAAACCATGATCACTAAAACTAGTATATTTTTAATTGCTAGGTTCTAGACTAACAAAATAACAAAGATTAATTTGATTTTCATCCTCTTATTCTTTGTTATCAGCTAATATTTGATAAAAGTTGTCACTTGTACCCCTGGGCTGTTAACACTTTCACTGCTAAGGACGCACATGTGAGCTTGACACAAAATATTGCGAGTATTTTCAATACACATTTAATGCATTGCGTTTTTTGTTAGAGTAACACATTTTTGTTGAACCTTCATAGTTTTCTTATTTAATAGATCAGATCAAGCTCACAAGAGAGTAAGATGCATCCATGTGTATTGTATTTTGTAGTTTAATCAAGTAAATCTAAATATCAGTATGCATGCAATGCACAATGATGTAAAATATGTTGCTGGATCCTCTGTTAGTTGTGTTGTCTACTTTATTATTTAATTTGCACTTTTTAAACATAGTATTAATTTTTACTACTAAATTTCGGGATTTCGGGGAGGTTTTGAATGGAGGCTTATTATAATGAATGGAAAACAATAACTTACACATCCTTAATAATATATTTACATGTATATGCATTTTTATTGATTTTGCCTATTATATTGTATACTGTTTATAAATGAAGTAATTTCTTCAGATTAGTTTATTTGTTAAAGGTTTTATTCAGTCTTCTATTATATTTTTAAATATGATGCTTAAATCTAACTCCAAATGAAGAATAAATAAGTATAACAAGTGGGTAATTATAATAATAAATTGTGCACAATAAACCACATAGATAAAATAAACCACAAACTAAAAGTGATTTGTTTTTCACAGACATACAGTAACATATATTGCGGTCAAGCATATAATATTCACATCAAATAAATGTACCCTTTGATTGTTCCTTACATATAAATAAGTTTAACTAATTAATGATGTGTTTTACATTAAACATAAATTACCAAACTTCACACTTTTTTATGGGATTCATCCTTGATCCTGAAGGACATTTAAATTCTTGAGCAAATTCAGGCGTATTTGACAATGTCCCTATCAACCGAAACTTTGAAGGCGAGTGTATATCTCTTTCAATCTGCTGGTTTATACCTTCGTCTGTTGCCGCTGTACACCATACCTACAAATACAAATTATATTAGGAATTATTTTATGGAAGTAATTGTGTTCTTTGTATGAACCTAATCACTTTTATATTACTTTAAAAATATTACTACATTTATAATACTTTTAAACAACGTTTTTATTTTGTTCTTTTATACAGGCAGGTCAAAGTATATAGTTATTTAAAAAAATTATTATAATGAATTATTATTAGAAAAGTATATTTTAACTAGGCATCTCATTTGAAATAAAAAATAACAATATTTACAACAATAACTTTCAATGTGAACATTGTGAATTATTGAAAACTAAGGGCTCTGCTACTGCTTGCCAACCCCTGTGGCGACATTTGGTGCCAATGCAAACCACAAAATCAATACTTTTGTTCATAATTTTTACATTTTTTCAATTTTTCAATAGGAATTTTTACGGAAATGATGATTGATTAGGACAGAGGCACTTGGATCTAATTTGGGTAGTGGGGGTAGCTGCGACCTGTACATAACGTAAGTAGAGGTTCTGATCCTGGGATTCGATATCCCGGGATACCGGACCATTTCACGGCCCCCCCCCCCCCGAGCGTTACCATTTTACGGAGGTTTTCAAGATTGATAATTAGATTAAAAAACACGAATTTTCTCGTAAATGATGTTTTACTTGTTATTTTCAATGTGAATCTGTTTGTATCATGTACAAAGTGCAGTAACTATTTTTATTACAAAATTGTTGTAATCCAATACAACTTTAATAATTAGTTAAAAGGAAAAAATAACACGATCATTTATGCATCTGGTCATCTGGTGCAGTTACAGGAGTAAAAGTATGTAAAATTTATATTTTACAGTTTGAATAAATGAAATGCAGTCAATTGTCATTACTTTTTATTTGCTAAAAGCCATTAAAATAATATGAAGTACATTTCACAATAATGTTTACTATGGTTTGTTGTGTAATAAAATTAGTTTTAAATAGTAGAGTAGCCTACTTAGTATTATTTTGTGTGTGCATTTTGGTATTATATGAGAGATTAAAGTTACAGTAGATACTTAGTTTCAAAATTTTTTAAGTTTATATTTAAATAATTTAGTTTCATTAGTTTAAACTATTTATACTAACGACCGTTGGTTCTTGGTAAAATTCCATTATAATTAAATGAATGAAAAACTTTTTGTACTATTTCACAATTTTTTATTCATTGAGCCGTGCCGACCTAGGTTTTGCCAGCGAAGGCATTATAGAAGGCAAATTAAAGACTTAGCCGTGCCGACCTAGGTTTTGCCAGCTTAAAAACTTAAAAGTCTTTAAGTTTCCTTCGATAATGCTGTAGCTGGCAAAACCTAGGTCGGCACGGCTCAATCAATAAAAAATTGTGAAATAGTACAAAACGATTTTCATTCATTTAATCATTAGTTTAAGTTTAAAAATCTGTGTACTTTTACATGTTTTTCTGTTTTTTACAAAGTTTTACAGTGTTTACTTCACTTTCACTTAGTATATATGTAGCTTTTTTACCGCTTGTGTTGGTTCAGCATTTATGAGTTGCTATTATATTGATCGAGCTAGTCTTCCAACTAAATACTACCTGTGCAATGCTCAAGAAGAAAAGTTGTCTGTGCGTAACATTTAATGCTGGTAAAGGAAGTTCTTTTTCGTGAGTTTTTGCCCAGTCTGTATAGGCTCGGAAGGCGGCTTTTAACCCACCATTATCAGCAATATTTTCTCCTGTAAACACATATCTTGATACGTTCAATGAAAAAAAACTTAAAATAAATCCTAAAACAAAAACCCATAAGAAACCCTCTAAATGAAATCAAATTATTAAAAAACAACCGAAACAATAAATAAACACCAGCAGTGTAACCAAATTAGAAGGGAGAAAGTTATTCCAATATACAATGCTTATATAGGCTGCGGGAGGTAGGGGTAGACGTCGGTGACTAGCCTTAACGTCTTACCCCTCCCCTCGCACTTGACCTCTATTCACTGTCTCTGTTGCCAGTCTTTAGTCAGATTGTCATTCGGTCTGGACTGAGAATTCTAGTACCACTTACGCACTTTGTTTTGTTTTCGTGTATTCTTCGGACTTCCTTGTGTTCTTGTTTACGTTCGGTTTATACATTTTGGGTTGTTTTGTGTAGTGCAGTGGTTTGTGCCTTCTTATCTTACCATGCATAAAAAGAAAAGAAAAGTTGTATCGGAAAATAGACAGTTTCAACTTGAATGGACAGACTTATATTGCTTCACCATGCCAAACCGAGTAGGAGCAGTACCGGTATGTTTAATATGCACTCAAACTGTAGCTATTGTTAAAAGTTCGAATATTAAACGACATTACTAGACTAAACATAAATCGTTTGAAGAAAAATATCCTATGGGAAGTAATGCCCGTAAAACTAAAATTCAGAGCTTACTTTCAAACTACATTACATCCACACAAATAATGAATCGGTCCATGACCGAGCAAGAAAAATGCTCCGAATGGCCTCTTTGCGAATTTCTTGGACGCTCGCCAATCATATGCAGCCTTTTAGTGATGCTGATATAGTAAAAGAGTGCATGCTGGAGGCAGGAAATACTTTGTTCGAAAATAAAAAGGATGTGGTTGATACTTTGCGAAATATTCCATTATCTGCTTCTTCAAGCACGAATAATACTCAAGTTTTAGGAGAGGAAAGTTTCAAAACTTTGAAAGAACCTTAGCCGCTACGGATTGCTTCGCTTTGGCATTGGATGAATCCTGCGACATCACAGATAAAGCACAGCTAATTATTTTTGTGCGTTATATTGACACCACCCATAAACAATTTCATGAAGAACTGCTGACTATTTTGCCGATGTCAGGAACAACTACAGGAGACGATCTTTACAAGGCTACAGTGGGCTATTTCAACAAAGTTGGCTTAGAAATGAAACAAGTGATATCGGTAACCACAGACGGCGCAGCAGCAATGATAGGATGCAGAAAAGGCTTAGTTCAGATACTTAGCAGTGACCCTAAATGCTATGTAAATTTAATTTCATACCATTGCATCATTCACCAAAGTGTCTTATGTTGCACTCTGAATCCAAATCTGCAGAGTATAATGCAAGCTGTTATCAAAATAATCAACGTTTTACGTGCGAAATCATCTCTCAAGCATCGCCAGTTCAAATCATTTCTTGAAGAAACCAATGCTCAGTTTGACGATTTGTTTCTCCACAACAGATGGCTAAGCAAAGGCATGGTGTTAGAACGATTTTTTGCAGTATTGGAGGATATTAAAGAATTTCTTTCAAGTAGTGATCAAGAAGTAGCAAAGGAGCATTTAGGCTTCCTCGACACTAAAGAAAACGTGGCTTCCATAGCTTTTTTAATAGACATATTTCGGCATATGAATTTCTTAAATCTCAAGCTGCAAGGGAAAGGGAAACTTGTGTGTGAACTTTTCTCTGAAATCAGAAGTTTTTCTAAAAAGATCGACCTTTTCACTGAAGATATCACTGCTGCACTTTCCACTCCTTAAATCTGTTTGTGAGAGCAATGAGGACATTGACTTCACTGATTTCATGAATAAACTTAAATTAGAATTTCAAAGAAGGTTTACAGATTTCAACAAAATTGAAAATGTTGTGCAACTGTTAAACAACAGTTTTTCACTTAAACCTAATGGTGTGTGGACCAGTGAAGCGTCAGATATTTTCAAGAGTAACAAAGCTGCCCTGCAGATGGAAATTATCGAGTTCCAGGAAGATTTTGTTCTAACAGACATTTTTTTCTAAAGTTCCAGACACTCTTGAATGCGACCAATTTTTGATCAAATATGTCGGTGACAAAAAGTATCCAGAATTAAAAACTTTGGCCATCAAACTGTGTACTATGTTTGGATTGACATATTTGTGCGAAGCAGCTTTCTCAAGAATTACTTTTATTAAAAATCGTTATACATCCCGTCTCACAGATGACCATCTCGACACATTAATGAGAATCAGCTGCACAAACTACACTCCAAATTTTAAGAAGATTGTTAAAAATAAAACTTGTAATTTTTCTCACTGATCGTAAACTTTTGAATCAGTTTATTTGTAATTTCAACTACTTATGTGTGATTTTTTCTTTTTATTTTACATATGTTAATTTTTTTAACATGCCATTTTTTCCACTGATTTTTTAACTTTTTAAACTAGTTTGATTTTTTATTAGAGTTACTTATATGTACCTTATTATACAACTCTCAATAAAAAGTAGGCTATTGATTTAATATTGTTGCATTATTTTACCCAATTATTTTATGCCTATTAAAACGTTTAATTTAATTTATCTTGGTATTTCAATAGCAAAAGAGATAATTATAGTCGAGGACTAAATTCGAGAATTGGTTTTGACAATTTTATAAGTAAACATACTTAATATAAACAACAAAGTAATTTTTATTGCCAAATCCGATTGAAATAATGGCCTTTATTTTAATCGATCAATGGCATAATATCAAACTTCAATATATTAGAAGAACATTATATCGAAAAAGATACAGAGATTACTATCCCAAATATTTGAATAATGATTTTTTGTTACTGAAAATAATTTATCAAAATTTGTATATATCTTGTGTTGTATAACAGGACACATCTTTTTACAAATCTGACTCTCTACGATTTTGGGGGCTTGGAGTGGGCGTAACATCCTCAACCTCAATTCATCGAAGATATATTTTTCAAAAATAATTCAATAGAAAGCATTTAAAGGTACTGAGAGCTTAGAGAATCAGTAAGACCGATAAGATAATTGAACATGAGTGTATTCGAAAACAAAATCAAACCAGCAGTGTCACTATAGGACTAAAAGCCAGTGCAGTCTTGAAATGAAAATGACATTCCCACAATGACTAAAATTAAGTAAAATCAACTACGATCAAAACTTTCAATAAACCAATTTAATAAACAGTACTGAGATTTATCTATGTACATATAGAAAGGTGAAGAGATCGAGTAGTTTGTTTCTTCCGTATACTAATTCAGCTAGTTGATTATTTCCGGCTTGATCCTTCTTCTCAATTAGACTCTTGTTTAAGACAGACGTTAACCCCTACAATCGGCAGACAACACTTTAGTGTCGTCTCAGCGAGACGAGCCAGCACTTTTGTAATGTCTGTATCGAATATTTCACCCACTAAAAATCATTCAAACTCAATAAAAAAAAAAAAAACATTATAAAGGAAACGTTTCAAACTTTAATTTTTGTATTTACAAATGTTTTGTAAAACGTATATTTACATATGCAATCATTGTTTTAAAATTATAGTTTTCTAAAACGCTATTGCTGCACGTGAAAACACAAAGAAATTACTCAAATTTGTCACTTCTCCAAGGCTCAATATCGCTCGACAGAAATGTTTCGACAATAAAATAAAGATACCTTTGGATTCGTCAAGATTTGAATTTTCCAAAACTGCATTCCAATCAGACGTCACTCTTATAGTTTCGAAAATATAAAGGTTTCTGTATAAACCCTTGCAATTGGACAGTTTTCAACCAATGAAACAGCACATTTTAGATTCGACATATCCCTTACAATTTGAAATATTTGTATAGATATGTTTATATCTATTTGTAGAGAAAAGTTCAATCTTCTAATTCGTGTAAAGCAAATGACATTTACTCTAACGGTTTTCATCGTACAGTCCTGAAAAATACAGACAAGTGGGAAATTCAAAACTCGCTTTGGAAGTGACAGTCAAGTTGTAACCGCATTTTGGTATCTTGTATAGGATTCGTGCGCGAGAGGTTTCATTTTGATCTCATTTTGTGACTCAAATACTTTTATGAATCAATAATTTACAAGAGTACAGTTCAATTCTTTGATTTATTCTCTACACTTTGTTACAATAATATTTCATTTTCGGGCAAAGCATATATTATTAAATTACTATTCAAACTAGGCCTAGTTTTGTTAGCAGTATTGTAGAAGGAACATAAAAACTGGTGTTTTCAAAATAAGAAATTTGAAATTGATATATATTTTTATACAGTTCTATTTAGAACTAAATTACAAAACTTTTGTACACCCAACCTTTGTCTAATCACATTCCACATCCACAGACAGTAAAAAGTTAGACGGCTTTTCATACTGAAAATAAGTTGGCCTTACCTAAAGTCCGTGTTCCATTCACATGTTTACCGTTTATTTCGTAATCAGAGTACTGTTTGATAAGACATTGAGTCTGGTTTGTAAACTTTTCTATTGTATTATTCTTCCACCATTGTTTCACATTACCATATTTGTCATATTGTCGTCCTACAAACAATAAGGAAAGACAAATTGAAAAAGAATGCATATTTTTAGCTAATTAAAAAATAAATAAATAAAATTGACAATATTTAGACCCTAATGAAAAAATATCTCAAATACTACATGCAGTAGAGTCCCGCTATTCCGAACCCCGCTATTCCGAAAATCCGCCTATTCCGAACGGAGTTAAATTAAAAAGACGTTAGTGAAAATCGTACATTTATTGTTATACAAATAAGTTAAATAGAGACATACATAGAGCCCAGAGCCTAAACTTAATGAAAACGCCTGTAACCAAATTGAAATGAAAGCTGGTTTTGTTTCCTTCACATTTTCCATCCTTATTGCGGGAAGGAAGTTACCGCAACAAGCATTCGGTGAAAAGCATTCAGAAAGAAGGAAGGATTAGATACAACAGCTAGGCACTAGTAGAGTTGTTGCCTCCTGCCAGTTGCGTTCGTCCGTTTCTCTCCTCTGTTTTCTTTATCTCGAATTGATTTAATTTTTTTCTCGATCTTTTTTCAAGACAACGCGGTACTAACGGATAGACTGCGGGATGACAAAACGGACAGTTCGAACAATCTATCCCTTCCGTTTTTAGAAGAAAACAGAATCACAAAGGAAGGAAAAAAACAGATGGTGTAAACCTACACTAAGGCGAGGTCAAGAGCATTTGCCACGTCTACGTGTGATATGAGTTCAGTTTGAGCGTTCACCTCCTCCTCGCTTTCCTACGAGCCGATCAACGCTGTATAGAACTGCTTCTATCAGTTAATTTACCCATTAACAAGTCAATACGTTGATATTATTCATGAAGTCCGCCTATTTTGATTTCCCGCTAAACCGAACAGTGTTTGGTCCCAATTAGTTCGGAATAGCGGGACTCCACTGTATTTAAGTAAATAAAAATATCTACGAGGATCTACACGGATGGATCCGTCGATCTGAAGCAGACTAAATCTGGTGCAGGTTATTATAACGACAAAACAAAAGAATGTTTCTACGCACCGGCAAACTCGGCATCGAGCATGGATGCAGAATTGTTGGCCCTCAATGCGGCGCTGGTGGGACTCTAAGTCGGCCATTGAGGCAATTAAAAAAAACACACCTGACGACTACTACTTCCGGACGAGTGAAATAAAGAGCCTTTTAGGAGCCCTACAGGGGACTGGAAAAACCATAGTCTTCCAGTAGATTCCATCGCACTGTGGATTGCAGGGAAATGAACTGGCGGACCAAATAGCTAAAAGTGCGGCTGAGATGCACCCGGTCCCACCCACAAAATTCTCTCTCAGCAAATGCAAAAGGAAGATTGAAAGATTTGTAATGGAGAAATGGACTGAGAGATGGAAGCAAGAAACTGTTGGACGGTCTCTGTTTAAAATCCAGGAAACACCTACCGCACCAAACTGGTATAGAGGGGTCTCCCGTTGCTACGTTTATGGCAAGAGCTCGAATGGGACACGCGGTGACAAACAGCTACCTAAGAAGATTTCGACTGAAGGAAACCGACAGATGCGAGAGGTGCGGCGTCGAAGAGGAGACCATAGGCCACATACTGCTGGAGTGCACCTCGGAGAACAGAATGAGAGATTCTGTCAGAGAAGCTTTAAAGGACAGCCAAAACAAATTGGAAGACGCACTGCGGAACAAGAGGTATTGGGCATTGGCAGCTGCGGCATATCATGGTCATCGAGTCGTCGGCATTACCTGAGGCCGGAAGCTCGTATGAAGAAGTAAGTAAATAAAAAGAAATTTTTAAAATAAAACTGCCACAAATATAAGTACGGTACTGTTATGTTTTGCAATGTATAATAAAGATATATTTTAGTATATTAGTTATTAGAGTTAGTGTTTTGTATGTAAAGGTATTAAACCAGTGAGACAAAGCAGGAAGTGCAGTATAAATACGGAAATTGTAGCAAGGTCGCGTGTAAGTTCGTTAAACGCGGAACACGGAACTTACTTTGCTATGGTTTCTTTTGGAGATGTCAACAGGAAGCTAGACAAGTTATAAAGTATAATCCGAACCTAGAATCTGGGCCAGAGTGGGTTGGTCGATGGGCCAGAGTGGAGTGGGTGGAGTTGGGTGACCAGTGAGGGACTGCGAGTTAGGCCAGTCTGTTAAAGTGTGGGGCCGGGAGCTAGGCCAGTGAGCTAAGGACGTTGGGCCGAGATTTGGCCAAGTATTGTGAAGCTAAGGGTTGGAAACTGGACAGCAAGAGACAAGTCAACATTTCGAGAAGCCTACGCGAGATTGAAGGACGAAACCGGTTCTGCAGTAGAATGAGATTTGAGTAAGTAAACAGAATTCTTAGTCTATCGATATCACATTGAGTTTAGAGTCAAGAGTTTAACGGGGGTAAATTCAGGAGCTTTGTTTACCGAGTTCTTGTTTCGGTCTGTCATACGAAAGTAATACCTAGTAAAAGAGATGTACTTAGCTTAAGTAAAGGCTATGCGTCAAACCATATATATTTGTGTTATTGTATTGTATGAGTAAAAATATAGAGAAATAAGTATTACCACTGAACCACTGAAGGCATTGTTATTGATCTGTCCCTTTGTTACTAACATATTAACTTAGTGTTTGAACCCGGGTAAGGGTACTAGCTATTTCAACCCTAATAGTACCTTCAATTTTACATTTTTTAATGAATGAACCTACCATTGTTATCAAATGCATGAGTAAGCTCATGCGCCATAACCACTCCTATAGCACCAAAATTAACAGATTGTTGTCGAGCTACATCATAGAATGGTGCTTGTAAAATTCCTGCAGGGAAAACAATTTCATTTCTTAGCGGATTGTAGTATGCATTGACAGTTTGAGGGGTCATGATCCAGCTGAAAAAATAAAGATAGAGGTCAGATTCACGATTAGTGAGTGGCAAAGGCAGGGATTAATTGGCTTTTGGCTATAGGTTCCTTTCACTGTCATCTCTCCATTTTCCTAGTTCTTAGCACCATTTAATTTAATTTGTCTTCCAAGATAGTATATAATTCACCATAAAAGACATGTCAATTATTAAATAAAATTTAAATACAAATTTACAAATAATAATCTTTAAAATCACAGAATAGACAATAATAATAATCAATTAAAATATTTACTCATCAATACAATTTTAAAATAAACGGTTTCAGTTAACTGACACAAACTTTCTCCCAACTTACTGTAGTCAAAATAATATTGTTTTTAATCATTTTATTTACTACTTTTTAGAACAAAACAAAAAAATAATATTCTACCTACGTCAATCGTATAAAAAAATTATTGTGCCAGGCAGGATTCGATCGTGCGACCTTTGAATTATTGGCTGTGCTCGCTACCGTGGTGCTACCCCGTGCGGCCGCTGCCGCGATGCTAGATTGACAACACAAACTTGTTTATTTTTAAACATTTCCCCATAATTATAAAACGCCGAAGTTTTGATAAACGCGGGTGGTGTCATTTTGTTTGGCATCTTAAGCACAATAAACCAAAGGTTGACGTGCAAGAAGGCCTTCTCAAAGGAGGAATCCACCCCAATATAATCTAATCTAAGCATTATAAATACTGAAAATTTGATCAAAATCGTTAGAGCCGTTTTTGAGAAAATTGCATTTTTGTCGTTTTTTATGGGTTTTTAGGGGTAAATGAAAAAAACGCCTGGAGATATTAGGGTTTAGTACCTACATACCAAATTTCATGAAAATCGGACCAATAGTGTCCTCTCTGGTCGTGTATACATACAGACAGACTGACACCACTCTAAAAACACTTTTTTGGGTTCAGGGATCACCAAAACAAAAAATTCCACTAAAACTATTTTTGGGTTCAGGGAGCACCAACACGGATAATTGCACTAAACAATTTTTTGGGGTTCTGGGAGCACCAAAACAGATAATTCAACTGAAAATTCAAATTCGAACATTTTTACGAAAACAATACTTTCTCCATATACTACGTATAGGGTGGAGAAAGTAAAAAGAGCACAACCAAGAACATGTAAAAGGAGATCAGATTCTTCATAAGGGACTAAACCCAAAATCATGGCACATAAACTCCTCCACAGAGTAAAAAGATCCAGACAACAGTAGTTGCATAAGGCTGTTTTTAAAAGAATTGTAATTTTGTAAGCACCTGCTTGCAAAGGAAGTTTACTATATAAACTCAACCTTTGGTGATTAGCACGATAGTTGCAAGCGGTCCTGGTGTTGTAATTATGTATGTCCTTGTTCTGAACATGGTCACACTTACATTTAAATTACTTCCACTACATATGTATTTGGAAGCGTTAAAATTCTCAATTCTCTAAAAGATTTTTACAAGATTGGCGCCTATTTAAACCTGTTATAAGCCTTTTTTTGCAGGACAAAACACTTTTTGCATATTCTGAACAGATGAATTAAACCAAAGTAGAAGTCCATGGTTCAGAAGTGTATATATTAGACCATAGTAAGCTGTTAAAAGAACTGAAGGGTTACAATATAATTTTAAATTTCTTAATTCAAATATGCCTGAACTAATAATCAGTTTGAGTACAATTTTCTGCCGATCCTAGCTGAACCCTTTTATTAGAGTTCGCCGACACGTTTCGGAGTTCCTCCATTCTCGTGAAAGCGGCGTTTAATACTAACAACACTATAAAGAACTGATTAAGTAAGACTATAAAAGAAAGGAAAGCATACTATAAAAATGGATTATACATTATAAAGTGTAAGTGCAATGCAACATATATAGGCCAAACGAGTTAAAATGTTAGGCAATTTGAAAAATAAAAACACAAAGTCTTTAAAATATATATTTATAAGATTTCTTTGTTTCGTTTACTATGTAGTTCTAATAAATACCTTTATTTCATAACATAAATCATATAAAATATTAACAATAATTAATATAAGTGTGATTATTTATGTTTATTAAATTGTATTAATACTGTATGTTATACTATTATTTGATTCAATTTCAACTATTGCAACTATTAACAAAATATGCAGTCATCAACAATAGTAGACGCATTATTAAAAAAAATAATGGGTTTGAGGTTTGAGTTAATTTTTATATTCACTACAACACATTCAACACATTGTCCTGAGCAGAACATCTTCAATAAACAATTCTAATTTGACATACATTGAATAGATTATAATTAGTTTAGGCAGGCTTTATTACAAATGGTGTATTAATAATATTTACAGATTACAGATTAGACGGAGAAAAACGTTCATTTTGGATAAAAAAGTAGGCCTACTTAAAACAGTAAGATTGAAGAAAACCAAGTAAGTGAGCTTCCTATTTGAAACAGAATACAATTTCTCAGAGGAATTATTTAATTTAGACTTTCAATCAAGTAATTTTACTATGGAAACCTGCTTACTTGTATTTTCATCTTTATAGTCATTTCAAAAATATTAAATAAATTAACTAGTGATAATTTACACTTACACAGATTAACCGATGGAATTCTGTTTACCTTTTTTTGTCAATAGGTGTGCCCAAACTTTTTAAGTTTGTCCGAAAGAAAAACTGTTTAAGATTGATGTTATTGTCAAAATAGCTAGATTCACTTAATTCCAATTCCTTGTAGCGTTCGTCCAACTTCTCCTGATCCATAATATAGTCAGGATAGCCTATAGAAACAACAAATGTATTTTTGTGGCCATAATTAATTTCTGTCATTAAGTAAACTGTGCAACAGGCATGGTCTAATAGTACACAAGGTATAGATAAAAAATAATTGCACTGATTTTCCTACAAACAGCACGTGCTTCAAAGTCAAACGCATCATATCCCATCCATGTGTCATCCCCCTCTCTCCATTTCTTGCCACGAGTCGACTGCAGACACCTCATTCGGATCAAAACCTTTGTCCATGTTGGACCTTGCATACTCAGAACGCCGGAAAATACGCTTTGCATTTTAAAAGAGCAACGTGCTGATGTGGAACTCGGAAAATCCGCCACTGGCACTCTTTCTTTGTTCAAGCAAATATACGGTGATGAATGTTTATCACACACTCAGGTTTTTGAGTAGTTTCAACGGTTCAAAAATGGACAAGAGTAGATTGAAGATATCCAGTCGCAAAGTAGTGTGGTTCATAGGAATTGTTAAGGAATCCGATTGGCAGAGTTGCATAATCATTTTAACACGAGGAAAGTCTGTTAAAACACGGTACTCAAGAATCTCACATCTGCACGAAAGGATTCTCGAATTAACATTTTTATGCTGACACTTTGAAAACGGTTTAGTTTACAGCAGGTGTGCTCACAGCCTACCTTTGGGAGAAAACTTTTTCACTCAAGAAGCAGATTAAGTCGGCAACTCAGTCGAGACTGACAGATGAATATTTTTATCAACTTCAAAGCACTTGTGTTACTGAAAACAATGTTGACATTGAAAAGTTGGTGTCTAAGATGCAGGCACACAATCGTCTCATTAAGTCGGCTGAACTTTGAAAAGGCCTAATGTCCGCTACAGCAACACTAGTACTAATAACACTATTGCATTAATCGATATATATAAAAGCGAAATACCACTCACTCAATCACTCACTGACTCACTCATCACAATTTCTCAAAAACTACCAAACGGATTGAAATGAAATTTGGTATGTAGCTTCCTCTAGGGCCATAGGTGCTCACTAAGAAAGGGTTTGAAAAATTTTGAAATTTTAGGGGGGGTTTGGGGGATCAAAGTTATTAAAAAACGATTTCTTCAAAACTACCGAACGGATTGGAATGACATTTGGTATGTAGCTTCCTCTAGGGCCATAAGTGTTCACTAAAAAAGGGTTTTTAAAAATTGGAAATTATAGGGAGGTTTGGGGGGTAAAAATTACTAAATCACAATTTCTCCAAAATTACCAAACAGATTGGAATGAAATTTGGTATGTAGCTTCCTCTAGGGCCATAGGCACTTGCTAAGAAAGGGTTTAAAAAAATTCGAAATTTTAGGGGGGTTAGGGGGGATCATGATTACTTCAAAACTACCAAACGGATTGGAATGAAATTTGGTATGTAGCTTCCTCTAGGGCCATAGGTGCTCACTAAGAAAGGGTATGAAAAATTTTGAAATTTTAGGAGGGGTTTGGGGGGATCAAAGTTACTAAAATCATCATTTCAGATCTTTTATTATTATGACAATAGTGATTTTATTATTTAAGATCTATATATATAAAAGCCAAATACCACTCACTGACTGAACACTTAAAAAGAATACAATTACGTTAAAAAGACTGAAAATACCAACCACCACGGGCAACGCCGAATGGGTCAGCTAGTGCTAATATAATTTAATATTATTTTACTTATATATAACTGTAAATAATAAAACGTTTTTGTACTTCCCAACTAAACTCAATCTTTTCCATTGTAAAGTAAATGGCACAGGTGCGGTTAAAACTGCACTCAATCACAGGGAATGACATGTTTTGCTTGTTTAACCGCACTCAACACTGATCGTATTAAAGTGAAAAACTTGTTAAAGTGTGTTTCATTATGTGTTGTGTATATTTATTAACGTGACTGTGTTTAAGTGATCTGACGATGACATCACAGATGTAAAAACTGGTAATCTAGTAAAACCATAATAAATAAAGATTGTGATAAACTTAATAAGGTAATTTAAACTTTTTAAATTTCTAAATAATAATTGTTATTTAATTTTAATAAGGCCTATAATAGAAAATTATAAACAATTTGAATTATAATAATCAGTTTTGACTAACTTAAGTAACAAAATTGTAAATATTAATAATGTATTGCTTAATTATATTATAATTATTCATTAGTAATGCCAGGTTGATCATGAGACCCACAGGTAAAAAAAGGTTACCGACCCTTGGTCTAAAGCAGATTCCAAAGTTGGGATCGTGACCCCAAGCGGGGTCGAGGGCTGATTTTTTAGGGTCACGGGCTGTTTTCGTGATTATAGAATTTATAACTCTCGTGATTATACTAACAAATTCGAATAATAGAAATTTCAACAGGTGGAAGGAATGGGTAAGCATTAAGATTTCTGCTTTGGAACAATACATTGCAGTGACAGCAAATATTCAGAGTGTATCTTTTTGACGGATGTTCAGGGTGTCTGTTGCACAATTGAGTTCGAAATCCATTTACTGTAGATGTCAACAAAACTGGAGTAAAAATACAGGGATTTCAAGAAGAGTTGTGCGATTTTCAAGCAAAGCAAGTGCAAAAAGAAAAATTTGAAAAATGTTCACCTTTACAATTTTGGGCGCAGCTAACAGACCATACCATTTTAGTGAAAGAAACAGAAAAGACTCTTCTGCCATTTCCGACAACGTATGTATGTGAAGCAAGGCTTCGTGGTCAAAACCATAGCACGCAACCGATTTCATCCGCAGTACTAAAAACTTTCCACTGAAAATCTTTGAACACAAGATGGCGCAACTTGTGGTAGTAAACCAAAAGCGATGATCTATATTGGCTTTTATCATTTGTTTAATTTCTTTTAGTGCAATGTTATCAGTCTGATTTGTTTTTTACTACTTGTCGCATAGACCAGTGTTTCCGAACCTTTTTCCCTGGCGTACCACTTCGCAAGGCAAAAAATTTTGTACCACTTAGTCACGTGGAGATAATTATGGATTTAATATGTTTATTATTTATTTGTTTACTAACCTAACTAACCCATTTTCCAACCATAAGTATGACAAATAAAATTCTGTGTAGTGTTATAGTATTTTTAATTGATATAAACAAGGAATTCATACTGTAATTTGAAAATAAAAAAAACATTATAGGCCTACTGTAATGAAAATACAACAAAAATATAATACAAAACTTCAATGAGAAGGCTGAGCTTGAAGATTAGAAGCCAACTTGGGAATGTCTGGTTTAAGATTGCTGTCTTAAACAAAGATCATTTTCCACACTAATAAGTCTATTCTGATATTTGTTCTTAATATACACAAATGAAGAAAATGCTGTCTCGCACAAGTAAGAAGTTGTGAAGGGAAGTAAAAATTTAACTGCTTTATCGTTTTATCAGCTACTTCTGCGTAGTCCGCACGCCTTTCAACCCAAAAATCCACAAGCGACATTTTTGAAAATGTTTGCTGTAGTTCTGAGTCAAAATTTGGTTCACACAACTATTCCTTTTCTTTCGCAGTAAAGTTTACTGGTGCCACTTCTATATCAGCAAACAGGTTTTGGATCCAGGAATATTTGCTGAAGTCTTCAGGAAAATGTAGGTTGTAGCTTTGAATCAAACCTAGACAGTTCGTTATGATGTCTGTCAGAAGTGCAGGACTCAGTTTGAGGCCATTTTCTTCAACAAATTCTCGAGCGTTGGAAACAACGATACCTTTTTCTGTTCTGCTTCTTTTGCTGCTTGATTCAGCTTCTTTTTTATAGCACTTACTCTATCATGAACCAGAAAAGGAGGAAAAGGAGTGTTATAATTTCCTTAGTGGCATAGGCAACTAATTTTTAAATCTTTCAGTTTCCAATTTCTGCATGACTTTTACTGTAATTTTGTATACTTATATTCTTGAATAAAAACTTGAATTTGAAATGCCAAATTTTTTTTACTGAAAAACCTTTTTTATAGACTATTTTGTACATTGTGGGGAAATTTTTTTCGGGTCGCGAAAACTTTTGCAATTTTAAAATAGGGTCATGATTAAAAAAGTTTGGGAACCCCTGGTCTAAAGGATCAAAAACATTGTTTGTATTGAAAACAATATTTATTAATCACATCTATTTGAATTTAAATACAACTGAAATATATTTTGTAGTAATTTGTAATTACTACATTTTGTCACACATTTGATCAGCCTAATCAATTTCCTAAAATAATAATTTTGTCCAGAAAACTTATAAGTAAACCATTTCAATGAGTTGTCTTACCAATGGTCACTTATTTGAGGGTTTATCACGATTACATTACCTATCATATCCGTAATAGCGTCTGCTTTATCCTCTGCTAGTGCCATGGTTTCCTGATCCATCCAGCTTAGACCTCTGAGGTTCTCTTTAAATGCTGTCCTTATTCTATTGATCATGTCTTCTGCCTGAAATGTCTTAAATGATATCTTATCTGCCACAATATAACCTTTAAAAGTCTTACAATTATAAAAGGTTTCTGTTAAATAACTCAGTTTGAAATTTAATTTTATCCAGACTTTATAAAGAGAGACATACTGGAGAACATATATATAAAAGAGAATATTTTATTTTTAAAACACATTAATTAAAGAAACACACTGCATTAGTTATCACAAGTATAATCATGAACAAGTGTTTTTGGATCAATAAAAAGTCTGTGGAAAATTTGATGTAAATAGAATTAAATGTGAAACTGTATTTTATTGATAGTACTGCAGCCATAGTGGATAAGAGATATGGTTGTGTTTTATTTCTGGAACAGTATTTAGATTAAAGCTACAGTACAGTCTCGCTAATCCGGTCTCCGATAATCCGGACTTCCGGCTAATCCGGACGGCCCTAAAAAAAAAAACTAGAAATTGCAGTATTTTACTGGGTACAGTACACGCAATTGTTGTTTGCCGAGAGCGAAAATAGTTAAGGGTTCATTTTGTCCTTGGCTATTTTTAGCGTGAAGAGAAAGCTCAGCCGAGGATAGAAAGGGTCGGCCAATTATCTTTTGTCCCAAAGTATTTCAAGGAAGTGACTCACTTCACCAGCTCGCCGCACTATACCTGACTGCAGACTGTCTGTCTAACTATCTGTCGAATCAACAGTCCCTTTTTGATTTGCTTCTCGTTAAACGTCTGGAGTGAAATTTTCAGTGCGCCCTATTTATTTACACTGTTGTTTCAATAGCTGAAAATACTAAAAAATCTTTGAAATTTGACAAACTTACAGTTTAATAGTGTGGGATGCTAATGGTGTGTTCAAAATTTAAAAATAAAAATGGTTTGCACTTTAAAAATCGAATAAAGTCCAAGCTTTTTTATACTTTTTAATTCGTGACATCAAAAAGTTGCATTGCGAGAAAATATTTTGTTTTTAGGGCAGGTGCGTCATGCAAGCGAGAAAAATGTAGCTGAAAAGCTAAATTTTCTAAAAAGTATTTTTTGAAAAAATTGGCTATTGTAGTTTCTATCATACAACAGATAGAACACGAGCTTCGTTTCGCGGGTAATGTGGCAACATGTACTGGCGGCCGGCCTTCGGCTCGCGACTTGCATCCGTCATATTGTGTGAGTATTTGACTCTAAGGCTAACAACAGACGAGACACCGGTGTAAGGTACACTAGTGTACGGGACACTAAATGTACTATCAATTAAATGTGTGTCAACAGATGAGACACTGAGTAGTGCGCTACCAGATTCTGTGGCTCTACGGTGTCTCTCCCTGCGAGAAGCTGGGACACCGGACAGTGTCTTGTACACCGGTGTCTGGTCTGTTGTTAGCCTAAAACTAGCTTCACTCTTGCGTTCGACTTGACTAGTCTATTTAATTCTGTGGTCGCTGATATTTACTGTATACTGTATTACCAAAACACCAGTTTTAATACGTTTTCTCATTAAAAACAGAAACGGTATACATTTCATGCGTTTTTTAGGCTTTTTCCGTCTAATCCGGACTTTCACTAATCCGGACAGGGTCCGGTCCCGTCAAGTCCGGATTAGCGAGACTGTACTGTATTTAAATACTATTGTACCAATAATAAATAAGCTTTTGTGACAAGATACATTTTCATAATTACTTCGGCTCGCATTAGAATGCCGAAGTATTGAAATCATGCGCTAATTTTTTGTGGGTCTGTTTTCCTGTAAACATGATATAAGCACTCACAGACGTCTTAGAAAACTTCTGGTGGTCCAAAATCTTTGAAATTTTATTGCAGAGAGTTGAAAAGCTTTTGAGCTTTCTAGCGTGAGTCGTAGCGCGTAGGGGTCACGTTTTTGGGTCAAAATTTTGAAAATATTAGGTCAAAATTATGAAAATACAGTGTGGGGTATTGTTTTACATGTTTTTGGGTACGAAAAAACTGGTTATGAGAGTTAAGAAGTCGTAGCGCTTCAAGATCACGATTTTAGATCAAAATTTTTAAAATTCAGTGTGGAGTATTGTTTTATATGTTTTTGGGTACAGGAAAACCGATTTTGACAGTTAAAAAGTCGTAGCGCATCGAGATCACGTTTTTAAACCAAAATTTTGAAAACATTGGGTCAAAATTTTGAAAATTCTGTGTGGAGTAACATTTTATAATTATGTTTTTGCGTAAGGGAAAACCAATTTTGACAGTTAAAAAGTCGTAGCGCATCGGGATCACGTTTTTGGATCAACATTTTGAAAATTCAGTGTGGGGTATCATTTTATATGTTTTGGGGTACGGAAAACTGATTTTGAGAGTTTAAAAGTCGTAGTGCATCGCGGTCAAAATTTTGAAAGTTCTGTGGTAATTCACCCACTTATTTTTTAACTAAATGTAACAAATAAAAAGTAATTTTTAACTTTAATATTCTTTTTATTCGTGTGTTCTGTCCGTAGTCTCAAAACATTTTCCATCTTTCCTCTAGTTTGTTTGTTGTGATTGGATCAATATGTTTTGATTATAGGTATTTAACTGAAAATAGTTTAAGGACCATTTACAGATCAACAACTGAGGACAGAAACCTTATGAATCACAGTTTATATTGCTTCTTTGTGCTTTTTAAAAGATGCACTATTTTTTTTGAAGCTGAAAAGTGTTATAACATTGGCGTTGTGATTTAGTGAATTTTTGTTGTTTAACATGAGATTAAATAAAAAAAGAACTATCGGGTAAATATTATGCCTTACCATTGCACGCAATTAAAAAAAATTGTACCAGTTCTCCCTTGATGTTATTCGGGAATCCCTGATCAGCGTGTATTTGCATCGACTTCGTAAGTTTATGGAAGGCCTGACTGTAACTGTCGATGCAAAATGGCCGTTACCCACCAACCCAGAG